>QANX01006624.1:19574-39015 GCA_003254975.1 Ochetophila trinervis
AAAAAAAAAAAAAAAAAACAAATAAAAAAAAATCCCCGGTCGAACTTCATAAGATCCTCTTGAAATTTATAGCATGACTCTATGTTAATCAATAATATATTAATACATATCATTTAATAAATGATTTTGGTAAACATTTTGGTGCTTATAGTACTAATTAAAATTTCCTTGAATTTCTTAAAGCTCCAGTCAAAATTTTTTGAAATTTTCATCAAAATGGTGGAAAAATATTTCAAATCCATTTCTAAGGCTCTACAAAAACTGAAATATACCATATTTTTTTCAGATGAAAAAGGATTTTATGATGGAATGATAATTTTTTTGACATTGATTAGGAGAGTGAACTTCGAAAGAGTGTAATGTATATGGCTTTATCTAAAGCTTAAGAACAGTGCGACAAAGGCAATTAACAGAACATGCACATCCATTAGAAAAGCATCCTCTTCTTTTTTCTTTTCTCTCTCTCTCTCTCTCTTAAAACATTGTAGGCTGTACTGAACAGCTCAATAATTAAAATCTTACAGTGAACGTTTCAAGTTAGACAGGCGGGTGCTGGCTCATGATTACAATAATATACTAATCTAAAATGTATCCAACCTCAAAAGACAAAGGTGTGAAAGGTATACCACTAAGCTAACCTCACTTATATTCTATTATGTATGTTGATCAAGAAAAATTGAAAGAGATTGCAGCAAATAAACCGCTATCTCTAAAATAATTAGCATACATAACAGATAACCAGTTACCAATAGATTTTCTTCATCCAAAATATTGAAATATAAATTAGCGGTCCAGTATATATAAGCAATTATGAAATTCTCAAAGTGACAATTCGTAACTTGTTTCCCACAATCTAAAGTAGACAATCTGACAATACTGAATGACCAATTCATACCCGTCAGATATTTACAAAAATTGAAAGGGCAGAGCATATTTCACTTTTCAACAAATTAAACAAAATGTTGATAGATATTGGAAATGGCACCTACTTACCATTTTTTGCACTTATTCTTCATGATACAAGTACAGTCCAAGGCCAAACCGAGCACATGCTTTGCAGAAAGCTATTTCCTCTGCAGCAGCAACTGGATCTACAGTGTGCCCATCAGTGGATGAGATTGTTCCGGATGACTCACGGTGTGCCTGTGTTGGTGTTTCAGATCAATATTACAGATTTCAAATTGATAAATTTTGATTCATGCAGCTCAATGGCCACTTAAATATACAACCAAGAGGAGAAAGGAGAACAAAAATTATAACTCGTTTGGTTTCTTGTTTATTCCTCATGTCCCTACCAAAGTTACTTTAAGTTAGATTAGCACTTAAAGAATAGCATCTAGAGCTAAGCGTCTCAGATACGTTTATCAATGATTTTAGAAATGAAGTTCATATACAGTGCTACAAACGGAATCCAACAGTCTCAAACATTATGCTTTCATGTATTGCTGGTTCTATTATAATTCCTGCAACCTTACTGGCTGAACCCCTCCTTGAATTAAAATGAACATAAAATCACAAATCCTTTCATCCGATATTTTCTTTTCCTTGACTTTCTTTTCCAGATCAATGATAATCACCAGATGCAATTAGGGAGGGATCAATGGAAAATGCATTGCTGGTTCTATAATAATTCATGCAACCTTGACTGGCTCAACCCCTCCTTGAATATTAAAATGAACATAAAATCACAAATCCTTTAATTCCGATTGTTTCTTTCCTCGTCTTTCTTTTTCCAAATCAATGATAATCACCAGATGCAATTAGGGAGGGAATAATGATAATTCATGCTATCCATTTGGCAAGGTTAACCCTAATTCTCATAACAAAGGAAATTTGTTTCTGAACTTACATTTTTAACAAAAGCAAAAGTAGGATTCATTGGGGGAAAAAAAACAAAAAAAGCACCTATAAGATTTCTTATTCATGGGTTTCCTTTTTTTTTTCTTTTCTTTTCTCAATTTTTTTTTCTTTTGTACAAAAACTATGAAAAGGTTTCCACTACAAGAGAAAACCTAAAAACTAAACTTCATTACTCATCTAAATTAATTAGAGATTGTTGCAAATATTATGCTCTAAGTAGAGCTAGTGGAACAATTAAGGTAAAGGATTTTCCCTCAAACTTTCTATTAAGTTACTGACTACACATAAAAAGCTTCCAACTATGTATATCAAACCAACCTAGTAGGTAGCCAATAGATAGTTTAACCTTACTGATGAGTTTCCCTTTCTTTCTTTTTTTTTAAATATCTTTTTTCTTTCTTTTGCAAAAAAACTATGAAAAGGTTTCCATTACAAGAGGAAACCTAAAAACTAAACTTCATTCATCTAAATTAATTAGAGATGGTTGCAAATATTATGCACTAAGTAGAGCTAGTGGAACAATTAAAGGTAAAGGATTTTCCCTCAAACTTTCTATTAAGTTACAACTACACATAAAAAGCTTCCAACTATGTATATCAAACCAAACTAGTAGCCAATAGATAGTTTAAACACTTTTGTGATTTTCTTATAAGAAAATTCTAAATTATGTGATTTTCTTTCCAGAACATTCTCCCTAATAATCTACTAAATTAAACAAGGCCTCAAGGAAACTCAGGATTTGGTTAAAAAAGCTCCAAAGCATCCCACACAGCTAATACTGAAACAAAGTTGGGAAAATAAATGAAATCCTAAAATTTCTAATAGAATCCTTAAAAACTACACTGTTAATGCTTAACAGATCCCAACTTCTAATCAAATCCAGTTTCCTATTTCCCTTTTGAACAGCCAAAAAAGAGATCACAACCCTAATTCCCATAACACCATATTGAACAAGCTATCACCATTTGAACATAAGTTAATGAAGTTCCTCCATAGTCTTTAACTGTGCCACTAACCAACTACATTCAATCAACAGTCTTGACATGACTTATGCCTATTTTACACATTCTTCAAGCCAATAAAAATAACAATAATAATAAACACCAATTAAATGGAATAAAATCTAAAATGATAGCAATATAGTGAAACAAGAAGAGTTAAGTCGGAGCAGGGCTAACGGTGACTGTGATCTTAATACAGCTTCTAATGGTTTAACCAAGAAATTTTATGCTCTAAGCAGAGGTCTCATGTGACCAAACCTTGAATTAATGGTTTGAATAATATCACCCTCCAACGAATAGAAAATTTTCAATTGTTGCGAGTGAATTGTATAACCTTCAATTGAACTCTCTCCTTATTTTTGACTGGCTAAACTCAGTCAGCTCCAAATTCCAACCGATAACTCAGGTCAATCAGAAAAGTATTAAGGTCAATCCCCAAGAAAACACCATTCATGAACGCTCCTAACATTTGATAAGGTAACAGATTGTATAACCTTCAATTAAACTCTCTCCTTATTTTTGACTGGCTAAACTCAGTCACCTCCAAATTCCAACTGATACCTCAGGCCAGCCAGAAAAGTATTAAGGTCGATCCCCAAGAAAACACCGTTCATGAAAGCTCCTAACATATGCTAAGGTAACAGATTCATAGAAGTGACACCTAAGACTTCCCAGTTATCACCACTATTTCCATCTCAAATGACTGCTGGTTCAGCCAGAGGCCAAGAGCTAAACCAGTTAGACCAGAAACACCATTCCTAATTTTATACCCAAGAGTCAAGGAGCTCCTGATTCCCTGACCTTGAGATCAGATTGCTCTTCTATTCTGAGGAATACATGGATCTGAATAATCCTGATAAAACTGATTTCTTTGTCCCTTTCTGAATGAGGGCCAAAACCCTCAGAGCTACTGGGCACTGGGAACAAGATCAGTTGCTAATAACCTTTTGACTTACCTCTCTCCATACCTCAAGGTTCATGAAGAACAACAACGATACAAGAGAAATGTCTGTATCACCCTCTCCACCTGAACTAAATCCACAAATAACCCAAAGCCAACCAAGTTATGGTTACCATATTACTTCTAACATAGCTTTAACTTGATTTCCACCATTACGAGATCTCAAAATGAGATTTATATCCTACCTAAGTCACAACAACCTTTATATTTCTAATATTCTTCTATTTTTCAAATGGATATTCTTATGTGTAAATTCATGCTATATGCCTGCAGTCAGGGACACTGAAATTTAAACCAAATTACAAGTTTACAACAAATATTGACAAGAGTATACAATGACAATTCAAGTCAAAGCTCCTTCTGCTGATCAAGTTCCTCCTCCTCCTGGCTTGAATGCAATAAAATTCGTCAACATAGATAACATGTTATTATTTCTTCCCTAGGAATAGGGTCCTGTTTCCCTTCACTAAGATTTCTTTTAACTTAAGCAGGCCAACATTTCAAGTCTCCCAACAGGCTACTTGAGGCAGTTCTCGAAAATAATGTCTTTAGCAACTATGGCTGAATATGTTTTCTATTGACTTAGCTTTATTCCCTTGTTTTGATTAACAGAATACTTCCATATCACTGACCAAACATAACCTTAATAAATTCATAACAAAGTTGAGCCTCAAAACTAAGACTAGGGAAAATATTTTGACGCCCTTTACCAAATTCATTCTCAGCAAGTAATCACCATTCAAAGGTGCTATGCTCCAAAACATAAAGTCAAATTAGTAAGTGTCACATGGAATGCAAAACATAAGACCAATTGCAGTCACAAATTCACAATCATACGAGGCCAGTTAATAATTACAAGTTCTCACTTCAACTTGGCCAATTAATAATTACAGATCTCATATATTTCCTTGTAAATCTACTTGTACTTATTTTTAAAAATCCAAGATGGATAATTGCCATCTGAATTAAAAAAAATAATAAGTAGATTAGTTGAGTAAAGATGAAAAATGCAGCAAGCAATACAAATATCAATGAAGAAAAAAATAAATGGTCAGAGGAAGGGATATCATAGAGAAGATAGAAAAGAGAAAAATATAGGAAGAGGCAAACCTCTCCATCAGATCCTCGTATAGTTACGCGGTAAACAACTGTTACAGTTCCATTGTCAGAGAAAATAACATCCCGTATTTCCCCACACCATCCTGCCAAAATAAATCGATCATATTTAAACGACCGGGGAATCAAATATCAAAGAAGATCAAGAACAAAAGGAAGGAGGCGGACGAATTTGGACACACCAGGAGCATAGAAGCTCATCATTCGGTTAGCATGGTACCTACAAAAAAGGCATGAAGCAACGCATCAGATCAGTTCAACTATAATTATCTACTATTATTAGAATGTAGAAAAAAACAAAATTAATAATAATAATAAATATTAATACCAGGGGATGAAGGTGGTGGTGTTGGTGGGAGTTCCGATGATATTTTCAGGGATTCTCTTGTTGAGGTCTCGGAGAATTTCCGCGAGAGGGCGAGTGATGCAAGACGAGTTTGCTAAAGAAAACGACTTGTCCATCGGCACCACATAATTGGAGTTGGGGACTCCCCCTTTGTTCCCATCGCTGCTACTTTTGCTATTGCTATTGCTATTACTGCTACTTTTGCTGTTGCTGTTACGGTCCACGGCACATATCACGCCCCCACTACGCCCTTCCCTTCTCCTCCACTCCCCTATTTTATTACACAGCGTTAATTTTCTGTACGAACAGCAAGACGACGATGCCGATGAAGAGGAGGCGGCTGGCCAATAAACCACCGACTTTGTGAGGAGGGAATTGCTACAAATGCTCTGCAACGCCATTTCTTCAGTCTAGAACAGCCACAAAAAAGACGATGACGATCCCTTCCTTCAAAGTCCACCAAACCACCCACCCTAACTCTTAACCAATTGTGCAACAAGTAAACGCGGATCAGATTCAGACCAGACTGGTAGATGACCCCTTCACCTGTCTTCCTTTTTAGCTAACTGATATTATTAATTAATTAAAGAAAGGAAATTTTCTCACAGGGGATCTAGACAATGTCCGGTGTTACAAACACGTACTCTTTTTTATTTTTATTTTATTTATTTGTTTTTGGGTTTAATATTTAAACTAGCCAAGTATTGCACAGTTAATATATAAGCTCATTCTGTTCAAAATCTGCCGCACGTGCATTGCACCTGATAAACAGTAACAAAAACAAACTCAATCATTTCACACCATTATCCCTTAAATTGTTTTTCCTCCCAAACCTGAACTTAGAACCAAAAATAAATTAATTAATTAAACTAATAACGACAAAGATTTATAAATTTGAGCTGTTAAAAAGTAAGTTAAACTAATGAATTTGTTGTAAAAATGATATATGTAACTACGCTGAAATTTGTAAATTTCAGTTTAAACTTGAGTCGTGTGTCAAAAATAGTGATTTTATAATATTTTTATATTCAAGTTAAGCTTATACAGATATATTTTAAACTGATGTATTTGCATTGTGTTATTAGCTTTGGCATGTTTTAATTTAAGAAAATAGTAAGAAATTGCATGAAAAAAATCTGAAATCCTTGTTTGAGCTGGCATATTTTAATTTTTTTGTGGTTTTTACACAAAATTAACTATTGGGATTCGTCAGAAATGAAAAGACGAATCCAACAGAATCTGTTTTAACAAAAACGATCACAAAATTTTGGTGGGTCAAAAAATATAGGTCGCACAACTTGATTTGGTAAAAATGGGTCGACTTGCGACTTGACTGAAGGTTGAGGACAACCTAAATGCCGCCATTTAGGTTGCTCACAACATCCAGCCGAATTGCGGATCAATCCTGTTTTTACCTAACCGAGTCTCGTGACCTGGGTTTTTGACCCGTTAGAATCCATCAATCGTTTTCGTCAAAATAGGTCTCGTTGGCTTCATCTTTTCATTCCTCCCAACATTAATGGACTTGAAACTCAAATAAGCTAACTAGCAAACATGTTTCAGAGAACACAAATAATCCTCCCAAGCAATACTGGAAAAAATTCGAAAGATGTAATGTCTATTAATTTTCAAAATGCTAAACAACTAACCAAATATTTTGATCTGCAGTTAGGGCATTTAAGAAAAGTAGAGGATATAGATCACCAAAAAAAGCCATAAGTCATAGCTTAAAGGAAAAATGAAAGTATAATATTTGAATTGTGAAGTTGTATATTCATATTCCAAGGTTCAAGTTAATGTACTGAAGCCTTAAGTCTCTAAGTATATACCTCCTACTAAAGTAGACTTTGAAAAAGGTTAAAAAACAAAAGATGACTTGCTGCATATGAAGGAGAAAAGATAAAAGAATTAGAAATACAAGTAAACCCTAAACCACCAACATTCCCTAATAAGCTAAAACAAAACAAAAAAATATTTAATTTGGCAAATTTCAAGATGTCAAATATGCATGATTTAGATTGTATTTTGAAAAAGATTTGCATTAATTTATAATGAACATTTATTTTTTAACTCTTGAATGCTTGAGGCGAAATCCTAGTGATATGTATTACTTATAACATGATTTAGGCAATTTTTGTTTTGAGATTGAGCATTTATAGCATACATTTTAAATTTTTATCTGTTAGTACTTTGTTTGAGTCATTTTAGGATGCATTAAAAATATAAATAATGAATATTTTATTTTATTTTATTTTGTTTGAACCTAAGATTTGCATGTTGTTTCTCTTTTTATTTTATTTTTTAATTTCTTTGTTCAACTCCTAGAAAATAAATAAAATATAAATAATGAATATTTTTTTATTTCAAATATACATTTTTATTTCAAATTAATGAATATGAATGTTTTTTTTGTAAAAATTGACACGTTTATATACAATTTTTTTCTTATTCCAAGGCATTTATCTCTCTGTTTATTTTTTTCTTTTTTGTTATGTTCAACCTCCAGAAAATAAATAAAAAATAAATAATGAATATTTTTTTATTTCAAATATACATTTTTTTATTCCAAATATACATTTATATTTATATTTTTTATTTTAAATATAAATAATGAAATAAAATATACATTTTTATTTAAAATTAATGAATTTTTTTCCCACAAAACTCTTGTATAAACAATTAAAAATTGGTTAATTGACCAACAAAATTGAGAATATAGAATAAATATTTATTTTACTAGTAATCATTGTGCATTTTAATTTATTTATTTTGGAATAAAATTATAGCTATTTTTAAAAAATTATAAGTTATATATGTGAGAGAGAGAAGCCATTAGTACATTTTTGAATATAAATGTATATTTAAAATAAAAAATTGTATATTCATTATTTTATATTTTTTATTTAAAAAATAAAATAAAAAATGGTTGGTAGTCAATTTTTTAAAATTTAAAATTAATATTTATTATTATTTTTATTGCAAATTGCAACCCTTACATAAATTATTATTAAAGATATTTAAGTTAATTAGTATGATTTTATTATTTTTCAGTTAAATATAATATAAATTTTTTAAAAGATAAAAGGAAATTAAAATTTTTAAAAACTGAAAAGACTGACTATAATATAGCATGATCTCAAAAAGTGTACATAGAATAATCCCTGTTTAAATACGGGCTCGGCTATGCTTTTTGTTGCTGTTGTTTGTATTGCTGTTTGCTTTCCCTTCCGCGACATAACACTCTGGCCTTCTCATTTCGACTTCTCAACCAAGTGTTTCTAATTTCATAATACTAGAAAAAAAATATTCAATATCAAAATAAAATAAATTAATGAAAATTACATGATTAATTCACAATAGAATAAATTAACTAAAAATTATATATTTTCGAAATCAAAATTAAATAAATAAACCAAAATTTAATTTTAAAAAATGAAAAATTAAATAAATTAACTGCTGTATTATGATAAAGTACTGTTAGTGCATTTTTTCCCTGTCCCTATTGTCTTCTGTATTATATTGATGTCTTCGATTTTCTACTGTTGTTATTTTGCATGCCCTTCAGAAAATCAGATTTGATATCAAGAATTTTTGCATTGTTCCCATTCTATTAAGTCAACGACGCAACATAATAGATATCATATTTATCTCTCCCCTCTAAGGGTTTGTTTGGTATCTTGTATAGGGAAGTATAGTGAAGTATTATTTAGTTATTCTGTGTTTGGTGAATATAACGTATTATATTAAATAATACAATTTTTCATTTTTAATACAAGTTTTGATGTATTATTAATACACCAAAAATTGTATGTATTAAGTTATACAAGTTACACACATCCTGAGTTTGTATGATTCTTATTCTTTGGCCCTCCAATATTTATTATTGTTGTTATATTTTATATATTGTAAGCATAAAAATAAAAATTAATAAAATTGTTAATATGAAGAAAATTATATTTTTTTAATATAAATATATATATATATTTTAAGAAAAAAAATCTTTAATAAAATTAAAATTAAAAATTAAAAGCTAAATATAAATTTAAAAGCTTTAATAAAAATTAAAGTTAAATTTTTTTAATTTTAAAAAAAATAATTCAATACAATACAAAAATTTAACAAACATGAATTTAATACAATTTTACACCAAACACATGAGTGTATTATATAATACATTACAATACAATACAATACAATTCATTACAACACAATACAATACAATACAATCAAATACAATACAACGTATCAAACGAGCTCTAAGTGTAGGTTCACTTATAACATGACAAAAAATTGGATCTTACATGTGCTAAATCAATTAGTATATGTATGTTGGGTGTAAAAACGAAAGGTGCGTTTGAGCCATAAAAACTGGTTTCAAGTTAGTAATTTAAATGAGAAAATTTTGAAATGTAAAAATATTCCTATTCTTTTATAATAATGCATATAAAGATGTGATACAGTTGATGCTTTTGATGAGGTGTATATGTGTTTATAGTTAGATGTGTTTAGGCACCATCTCTGAAATAGTAGAACCGCAGTGTAGGACTTGGATTGATGGATGAACTTTTGAGATTAGAAATTCATAATTTTAACTTTTTCATGTGAATGCATTTAAATGAAGTTGTAAATTTTAAAAGAATTCATAAGAATCTAATGAAATCTATGAAAAATAGGTAGAATTTCAGTTAGACTTTTTTATTCACAAAATTCATTTTAAAATCCAATGAAATTCATTAAAATCCATCATTTTTTTAAAATATTTTAAAGTTAATGACTTTTTGAATATCTTCAGATTTTAAAAAATTTCTATAAAATTTGAATTAAATACACCTAGATTTTAATAGACTTTTATAAAATTCATTAAAATCTGAATTAAATACCTCTTGATTTGTATAGACTTGTTAAAACTCTGAATTGACTACCTCTAGACTTTTAAATTACCATAAAATCTAATAAATTATGAATTGAATACACCCCCTAAACTTAGTTTGAACATCTAGGCTTGTAAGAAATGATTCAAAACAAATTTAACGCAGCCTAGAATAATAAAATCTTAAATCAATGGAGATTTATTTAAGCATTTTCAAAAATAAAATAACGTTAAAATGCAACAAAGGGAATGATAATTTGTAAAAAAATATCGCTAACTAATTAACAGAGTTTTGAATATAATAAAATTTCAAATTAGCATAGGCTTTATTTTTAGGGGTGCTTTAGAAATAAAACAGCTTCAAATCCAATGAAGGAAGAAATATTCAACATCTAATTAAAAAAGTTTAGAATAAAGAAACATTAAATTGTAATTGTAACTTTTATTTAATTGAATCCTTTATTAAGTGGCTTACACAAATTAGAAGCCTCCAATTACTGAAAACTTAATTTACTAAGTATCCCAATTTAAATGAACAAAGCCCTGTATAATGAAATTTCATATCAGGTGAGACTTATTGTTTATGTATTTTTGCAATTAAAGCTTCTACAAGGTCAAGACCTAACTGAAGTTATCTTTAAGTTAGGAGAGGAAAGCCCAGGAAGATCCGAGTGAGTGGCATAATCGTCAGGAAATCATCTGGAGACAAAAAACAAGAGAACTTTGGTTAACTGCTGGTGACCGTAATTCTAAATTCTTTCATGACTAAACGATCAACAACATGAGGAAGATTTTCATTGTTAGTCTAAGGAATAACATCGGAGAGTGGATGGAGACTAGAGAGCAGATTCGTGAATTCCTTATTAAAAAGTATACTGATCTCTTTAGAGCTGAGAACAATAACCACAGGCAGGGGCTATCGATGGACTTTTTCAGGCAACGGTTACTGAGGCCCAAAATTCCATGCTCAATCGTATTCCCAACAAAGATGAGATTATGAAAGCGGTAAAGAGCCTCCACCCCATTAAGATGCCTGGCCCGGATGGAATGTCGACTATGTTATTCCAACACTTTTGGGACACGGTTGGCTACGATGTGACGGAGACAATCTAGAACATCTTCCGCCACGAAAATTTCCCTAAAGTTCTAAACAACTTGTTCATTGTGCTTGTCCCGAAGAGTCCCAAATTCTCCACCTTTAACCATATTAGGCCGATTGCTATATGCAATACTCTTTATAAAGTCTTGTCCAATATTTTAGTCAGTCGTTTACGACCTTTGCTTCATGGTCTCATCTCTCCTAATCAGTCAGCGTTTGTGGATTGGAGAAAACTCGATTTTGGTCCACGAAATTACGCACTCTATAAAGATGAAGAAAGGCATTCAAGGGTATATGGGCATTAAAATTGATTTGCACAAAGCCTATGACCGGGTGGATTGGCATGTCCTTATGAATGTTTTGGAAGCTCACAGTTTTGACAACAAATTTAAACTGCTGGTATTCATATGTGTTTCTTTAGTGAGGGTGAGAATGTTGCTTAATGGTTCCACGTTTGGTCATATTCTAGTGGAAAGAGGTATTAGGCAAGGGGACCCAATCTCCCATTTCCTCTTCATCCTCTTTTTGAAAATATTGTCCAGAATGATCAACAAGCTTGAAATGGATGGTGAAATACATGGAATTAAAGTAGCAAGACTGGCCCCTCCTATCACGCACATCTTTTTTGCTGATGATATCCTCATTTTCTGCAAGGCTTCAATTGATCAAGCTTCGAAAATTATCAATTGCTTGGATACGTTTTGTGCATGGACTGGACAAAATTTCAACCCCTCAAAACTGGGTTGTTTCTTCTCAAAAAGCATTCATGGTAGCCTCAAGACTGCAGTTAAGAGTACTCTTAATATGAAAGAGTTAGACCGAGATATGAAATACTTGGGAAACAACATGTTCCCTAACAAATATCAGAAAAAAGGACTTCGATGATCTGGCAAGGAAAATTACCTCCTGTTTTGAAAGCTGGAAAGCAAAACTCCACTCTCAAACCGGAAGAGCTACGCTTATTAAACATGTGGTTTCAGCAATGCCCCTTTATTCTATGTTTGTGAATAAAGTTGTTACTGAGATTTGCAAACTCTCGGCTTTTTTATGGAAAGGCATTGTTAATGAGAAGAAAGGATGAACTCCTATTATTTGGAATAAAGTTTGTAAACCAAAGGCTTGTGGTGGTTTGGGTTTGAGGAAGCTGAGTGATACGAATTTTGCTTTGCTCAGAAAAGTGGGGTGGTCGTCGGCTAGTGGCACTGGGAAAATGTGGGTCCAAGTTTTGAAGGCAAAATATTATCCCAATGCTGCGTTAATGCATTGCCGAAAAAAGAAAAATTGTTCTAAAGCGTGGCAAGCTATATTGAACACCCGTCATACTTTGAATAAATGTCTCTGCTTCAAAGTGGGAAAGGGTAGTAATATCAACTTTTGGGAGGATCATTGGGTTCCTAATTTACCAAATTTCAAACCGGCTCCTAAAAATGAGAGTGGTAGGATGAGACATGGTATGGTGCAATCACTGCTTGATAGAAATGGAGAGTGGAACGTAGCTATGCTGAACGAGCTTTTCAATGATGAGTCGGTTAAATGAATTTGTGAAATTTTTTGGGCTAATCAGGAGGAAAATGATAAATTAGTGCGATTGGGAAACATAACAGGTGACTTCTATGTCAAATCATTCTACTGGACTGAAAATTGAGAAGGAGAGAAACCTCTATCATGGTGGAGAAAATTGTGGAGCAGCAAAATACATGATAGACATAAGTTTTTCATATGGAAACTGATGGGGGTTTAAACGTGAAACAAAATCTTATTCGACGGGGAATCCATCTAAATGATAACGTGTGTGTGCATTGTGGAAACTGAAGTCCATTTAATGTTTGATTGCCATTTTGCTAAGGGTATGTGGTTCACCACCCATTGGGGAATAAAATGGGAGGATCAAAGTGATGATGAGGTTAATTCTTACTTGGAAAAGCTCTGTAACCCGAAAATCTTTTCTTAGATAGCAAAGGAAAACCATAAGGATCTCATTTTATATAGTGTGCTCATGTTAGAGCATATATGGTGGGCTAGAAATGATGTGCTATTCAAAGAGATTTCTATTTCTTTGGAAGCCTCAATTAATTCGGTTAGGCAAAGGTTTATGGAATTTAAACATGCTCTAGATGGGGATTTGCAAGATGAGAGATGGAACCTGAATGATATGGCAACAAGTAGATGGACTCCCCCCCCCCCCCNCCCCCCCCCCCAACTAAAGTGCTGAAAATTAATGTTGATGCATCGGTTAGAAGTAATGGAAGTTTTCTTAGCATGGTGGCTCGAAATGAAAATGGAAACCTAGTGGAAGCACACTCTTTCAAGATCAATAATTGAGACCTGATGATAGCTGAATTATGAGCAGTCCGGCAAGCGCTCATGGTGTGTGTCCGTAATGGTTGGAAATATGTTCTTTGTGAAACATATGCTAAGACTAATGTTCTTTGTCTGAATGAGGACAACCCCAAAAGTATGCATTACTCAGCGGATGTAATTGTTAAAGATATCTGTTGTTTAGGTAGCTTTTTTGATTTTATTAATTTCTCTTGGTGTAATCGTGTCTGTAACAGTCTTGTCTATCTTTGTGCTAAATGGGCAGCTAATGTTAATTTTTGGAGTTTGATTATTGAGGAGTATTTCCCTCAGAAAATTACTAACTATTTGACTCTTGAAGATAGCGGGTACCTCTTTGTTGGAGCGGGCACAGCGTCCTGATGGCTGGTTGTTGTTTTTTCCTTTTAGTTTCTATAAAACTTTCCTTTTACCCTAAAAAAAAAATTTTGCAATTAAAAGCATCTTGAAATCCAATAAAAGAAATCTTAATTTGTAAAAAAATATTCCAAATCAATAAATGAAACCTAGAATGAAGATATACTTTATTTTAATTGCAATTTTTATTTCGTTAAATCGATCATTAAATCCAACGAAGTAAACCTGAACTTGTTACAAATTTTCCTAATTTAAATGTAAAACAAGCACCTTTAGTTAAACTAAGAAGAAAAAGAAACGAAATTACCAAAAAGAAAAGAAGAAAATTAATTATGAAACACAGTAAAGCTGCAAAATGTTATCATTTTTTTTATGGAAAATAATGTTATCATATTTTCTCTGACGATTTTTCATCATCTTTAATGTTTTATATTGTGTTAATTGTTAACAAAGTAAATTTTTCTATCAAAATAATTACTATGCTATAATAATGTATAACTATGTTAATACAACATTTAAATATTTTAGATATTTTTATTCACTAAAAAAAATATCTAAAATATTTTTTTGAGGCATTATATGCTATCTTTTTTTTCATCCTGTAATAAAATATAAATTATATGGTGCGTTCTTTTGTTGATAAACTAAATTTTTCTATCCAAATAATTATTGTTTCAATTATGTATAAATATGTTTTTTTTGGGGTGAAATAAGTTTTTTTCTTCTTTTTAATTTATGTTTAAATATGTTAGCATATTTTACCAAATCAGTTCAAGATTATTGGATTGGATAGATGATTAGATCCAGTCAACTTGAGTCAATCAATTGATTAAGAAGCTTCAGCCCACGTGATTACATGTGTAAGAGTGCGGTGGAATAGAACAGTTAGATTACATCAGCAAAATGCCACTTGTCAGTGCAGTTAGTACAGATCAGAATGAGGAGTTAACGTGTGGTTAGAAAGCTGTTAGTAATTTGTTAAAAATGGTTAAAGAATTGTTACAATACGAGAGAGCTGGTTACTACAGAAAGTCTGTATATACAAAGGTTCCCAGAAACCAACATTTGAGTTTCCCAAACCCCACATCTATCTCTTTTCTTCGTTAAAAAAATTAAAATTTCGCTCTCTTTCTTTTTTTATCTTTCTCGCTCACTGTTCCTGTATTTTTTTGTTTTCGCGGCAATCTGACTAAAAGTACAATAATGGAAAAAAAATTGCGCCTGTAAAAAGCAATAAACATTTCCAATTTGGCGCCTAAAAAGCAACAAAAATTTCCAATTTGGGGCCTGTTTTCCTAAATGCACAAACCCACCGATTGAGTTTACCTTTTCCATAAAAGTTTACCTTTCCCATAAAGGTTTAGCTTTCCCATAAACTACAGTTTGAATTTCCCCAAACCCCATAACTTTCTCTTTATAAATTCTCTTTCTCTCGCTCTCTCACTTATTTTGTTTATTTTTTTTGTGGTAAGCTAACCGAAGAGAAAGTTCCAGAGATCGACTAGAAAGCTCCAGAAATCACGACGATTTCCAAATAAATTTTCCTCCCGAAGAGGGTAATGTGTTATATCTAAACGCGGCCGAAAGCATTGGAACAAGGAGGCTGTCTAGGAAAGTTTGGATTTTGGAGACGATAAAGGTCGGGAAAATGGGAGACAGCATATAGGGAGCTGGGAAAGCTGATCTAAGGTGGAAGTAATCTTATGGGTTGGTGAGCTTTATTTGAACCCTTCTTTCTCCTCTGAAATCACAAATTATTTTGCAAGATAGTAGAGGCTGACAATTAGTATATTTGAGGTGTTTTCCCTAGCAGGTGTGAGTTTTTATTTTATTTTAATATACATACAGTTGCGAGCTTCATTAAAGCCTTATATTTGATAGTGGAAGATTCTGTTTTTGATGACGAGGCAGAAGCACAAGAACTGCCTGCTAATGTTGTACATTATCTTTTTTTTTTTGGTGAAATAATGTTGTACATTATCTTGTTTAACTTTTGGTGGATATATATATATATATATATATATATATATTTGAGATTCGCTACATTCATACAGAAGGTGTGATATGTTTTTAAGTAAGTCTTTTAAATCTGTTTCTTATTGTCTAACGCATAGCATCTGTTGTTTTAGGTTGTTGAATATAGCTGCATCTGCGTTCCATCTTGCATCCTTGCCTTTTGAACTTATATTCTCTTTTTTTTTTTATTAAAATATTTTTTGGTAACTTTTCTTTTAGATATTCCTTTGGTGGTTGGGCCGCTGTATTATCTTAATGCTACTAAAAGGTTTTGATTCTCTTTCAGGTTGACAACGATAATAACCCATCTTTGAGACACAGAATCTAACTACTTAGATATAAGCTTTGAACTATGCTGGATGTATAGGTATGATCCTATAAGATTTTATGCTGGTCTTTTCCTGTGCACTTTTAACTCAAACAAATTTTTGGAAAAAATGGTGACATATATTTGTTACCATTCTGTTCCATGAATTCAATCTTCCCAAATATGGACTGTATTTCTTTTCACCGAACAGCTTGTACACAGAATTCCTGAAGAGCTCAGTACCCCATCTAGGCTTCTATCCTATTTTTTTTTTGATAATAGGCTTCTATACTATCGTTGGTTACATGGTAGAATGTTTATATGGATTATGACTATTAATGCTTAGTTATTGTATATGGATTAATTCTTTGTTAATAAATCTTTACCAAATGATGTGCAGGCATACTCTTATCGCCAAAGTTCTTTCTATGCTTTCTGCAGATTATCATACAATTTCTTTTGATTGGCTGGGTAAGATCATAGCTTTGTTGAATCTTGCTGTAAATTAGCACTTCTACAGAACAATAAAAAAAAATCAGATACTGCAATTTCTGATATCAATGGAGAATACAAGCTAGTATTTTCCCATTTTTGCATATCTTTAAGAAAATAGTACAATTAGTCGGCACATATTTTCCAAAATGCTCGTAGATTATGTACTTTATATTTTTTTCCTTCTGTCTTTTGATATCAAGTATTCATTTGCAACATTAACTAGCTTATATTTAAAAAGTGTTAAAATAAAAAAGGAATAATGTAAAACATGCAAAATATTCGAATATTCGTGGACATTTTGCTCCAACCTTGCAACTTTATGGCCACTTAGTTATCCAATATTCGAATTCTATAGATGAAATTATAATTAAATTGATGGAAGGGAAGGGCCCACTAAGCCAGCACAGGACTTTTATATTTGATTGGTGAGAAGTAAATAGGAAATGCGATGTGCGCAAATAAGTTATTGCTTTTAAAGAGATAATGGAGCTTTAAGCTAATGATGATGCTATATCCTACAGGATACCTTTTTACTAGACTAGAATGTTCTTATATCATAAATGTAGGATAAAAATTAAAATATGCTCTGTTTGTGTCTGATGACTTGTTTACTTTTTCGTTGGCAAGGTGCATGGTCTCAGTTTGTAACCATAATGACATATTATGAGGTGTCAGTTGATTTAGTTAAGTTAAATTGTAATTAATTGACTATCTTTTGTTGTTGGACAAATTTATTAAAAATATTAATATGATGTTGTGAAGTCTATTATAATCATGGTGCTTTAGGATTACTGTGGTTTTAAAGGAGGGAGAGAGATCTAATATCGAACTTCATTGATTTCCCGGTAAGTTTTTTTTTTTTTGTATTCCAGAATACTATTATTGAGGTAATTTTAAATAACTATATATTATTATATCTTGTTTTTATCTATGAACCTGCATTTGTCAATGTAAATTTGTTGGGAACTCAAAATTTAGTTGACAACTGCTAATGAAACCAATAGTAGCCGAGAACTATTATTAAGGTAATTTTAGAAAATAAGGCACACTTAAACTCAATAATAAAAACTCTGGATATTACTCAAATTGTATTAGTAAATTGTAGAATACGTAAATTTAAAATTAATGGAGACATGGGAATTCTATCATTATTTGATATTTAATTATAGTTATCTAGATTTAGGTTATAACAATATGCTACCTAATAAAATAATATTCCATGTATAGATGATAAATCTATAAGCAGTTTATATATCTAGTATTAACTTAAAATTTCAATTTTAATTCTAATTAATTACATCATAAAATTTAAAAATAAATTTTATACCCCAGACTTTAAATTGTTTCTAAAAAGTCCTAAAGTCTAAACCATTAAACCCTATGGATCCTTAAATTCTACTATACCTTTTAAATACATCCCTTTAAGCCTATTAAAACTTTTAAACTTTTTTAATGCCTAAACCTTTAAACTCTCTCTATCACCTGTAACATTAAAATTTAAGACCTTGAAACCTCTTTCTTTATTTTGTTTTTCATGTTTTTTTCTTCATTGGAAATAGATTTTAATAATGTCAACATCGTTTTCCAAAAAAAAAAAAAAAAAAAAAAAACCCTTTTATTTATTAAAACTTGATTACTTGGTCTTTTTATCATTTAATACTTCTATTTTAAAGCTCTAAATTTGTTAAAACATTTCAAACCCATTTATCTATGTCCACTTTTAAGCCTTTAACGCTAAAATCTTTTAAAGGACTCAAAATCTAATCTTCTTGAACATGTTAAAACCCTTAAATACTTAAAACAATATATGTCTAAACATTCTTTAAATGGAACTTATAAATTTCTTCTGGGTGGGATGGGGCAAAATTTTTGCCCCGGGTTGGGGTTAGATCAAGTGCAGGACAATCCACTTTTTTTAATATTATGTATCTAACAAAAAAATTTATTTTGTACACGTAAGCACTTCTTAACTCTAAATCCATTGAAACACTTGAACATTTTAAGATGTCTAAACTCTTCAACCTTTTAGCCTGTCACACCTATTACCTTCAAAGACAAAATCTAAACCTCGAAAACATGTTAAAACTCTTAAATACTTAAAACAATATAACTCTAAAATGCTTTTTAATAGGAATTTATAAACTTGTTATGGGTGGGATGGGGCAAAAAGTTTGCACTAGATTGGGGTTAAGTGCAGTCCCAGTTTTTTATAGTATGTATATAACATAAAATTTAATATAATAATACAATTTAATTTTTGTACACGTATGTATATAACTCTAAACTCCAACTTCATTAAAACATTAAAACTTTTTAAAATCTTCGAATTTAAACTCTACATCCATTTAGTCTCTCACACATATTATCTTCGTTAATCTCTTAGGGTTTAGCGTTTGGGGGGTCTGGGGTTTCGCGTTCTTTCAAGGTTGAGGCTTTTGCGTTTAGGGTTTGGGTTTTGCGTTAGGGGTTGGGTCTAGGGTTTTAGGTTTGGGGGCTTGGGTTTAGTGTTGGGGTTTAGGGTTTCGCGTTTAGGGGTTGGGGTTTAGGGGTCTGGGGTCAGGGTTCAGGTTTTAGGGTTTCGCGTTTAGGGTTCAGGGTTTCGCGTTCAGCATTTCGCGTTCAGGGTTTAGGGTCAGGGTTTGGGGTTTTTTTTTAGGGTTTAGGGTTTAAGGGTTT
>QANX01006627.1:8999-30294 GCA_003254975.1 Ochetophila trinervis
ATCATGCTTATGCAAGAGAGCACTAATTCTTGTGAGGTTTAGGAAATTTTATTTTTATAAAAGCTAACCTTAACACAAATTTTCCTAGTGTTTTTGTTTCTTTCTTGAAGGAATTCCTAGAGGACATGCCTAAAGGATTACAACCAACAAGTGGCATCAAGCAAGTGATATTCGAACCATGTGATTGGGTTAGGGTACATTGGAGGAAGAAAATGTTTCATAACAAAAAGAAGTTTAAGTTGGATGCTAGAGGCAATAGACATTTTCAAGTGCTCGAAAAGATTAATGACATTGTATACAAAATTGATCTTTTAGGTGAATATAATGTGCCTGCATCATTTAATGTTTCTGATATTTCTCTTTTTAATATAGATGCAGATTCGAGGACGAATCTTTTTAAAGATGGAGGGAATGATGTGGGCATCATAGAACCATATTCTACCATTGTAACAAAATATGACGATTTAAGCATGATGTCCAAGTAAGGGATGAATGTGGTAATGATGCTCAAGAGTTGCGGAGACAAAACGACGTAGTTTTAAAAATAAGCATCTTATAATGACAGTTTCATAATTTTAGCTATTTTCGAATTATAATGGCAGTTTCGTAATTTAGCTATTTTTGGATTATAATGGCAGTTTTGTAATTATTGCTATTTTCGGATTATATTTATTTAGGGTTAGTTTTAAGCCTTAGGATTACTTTCTTAATTATTTTATGGTTTAGATTGATTCTTAACCTAACCCTAATCTCTATATAAATGTGAGGTTACTAGCTTGTAAAAAAACTTTGATTATTGATTATTTAGAATCTACTCTTGTTTTCAACAAGACTTGTGTGTTCCAAGTGAGGATAGTTCTTCTTCTACTTGTTGCATTGGGAATTGATCTTCTTATCAAAGGTATTTACTTTGTGGAAAATTTCAATTTCATTCTTTGCCTTCTAATTAGTGTTGCTAGATACACTTGATATCTAGAGGTGTTATAGGGCGGGTTTTTACCTAGGGTTTATTCCATATCATCTTGTGTTGGGATTACAGTTTCTTTAAGCTTGGGGTTCAGCATCAAAAGGTTTCATGAACAACAAACACAGTATCTTCATCATTTTGGGACTATTTTTCATACAGGGACTCGAGGTTTGCATCATTTTCATTTTGTGATATGGGCAAAGATTGAAGCTACTGAATAAAATGGGCTGATTTTTGTTGTTTATTAGGACATCTCTTTGCAAAGTGTCTATTTTTTCCACAAATGAAGCACCGATTAGACTTGTTGGTACTTCTTTGATTTTTCCATTTGAAGAATCAAATTTTCCTTTTGAAAGGGAATTTAGATTTCTTTTTCTCAGAAAATGATGAGTATTTCTTAGAATGATTCTTCTTCTTTGTGGTATAGACACACTTCTTTTCCTTGCATTTAATCTTCAAATAATTATACATCACTGCATCCTGATAATGATGGAGTCCATTTAAATGACATGCATACAAGCTCTGATGATGGTGACTCACCTAGTCATCCTTATTCTTTCTACCCTTGGATCAACGGCTCAGATGATTATGATTACAGAAACTACAATCTCTCTCCAGATCATAATAGCATGTGACGCTACAGGATCATAATCTTTGCTTTCGGCGCTTCCTTTATCTTTTGTTTTTTGCTTTCTCTTTTGGTGTAAAAGAATAGTATGCTTACCTTTTACTTTTATATGTCGGTTGCTTGGTGTGGTTGTTGTTCTTTCTCAGCTTTCTCCTTTTATATGAGGAGCCCTGAGCTTAGATTGTACTCAAAGGAAAATTTTTAAAAATTAAAAAATTCTGTTTGTTTTCAAAAAATTGTCTAGCTAAACATTTTCCTTCTTTCTCTGAATTATTTGCTATAGTATGTTCATCATCTTCTGAGGTGTGAGTATGCTCTGTACTTGCCTTTTACGAAGGATCCTGTACATCAGAAAGTATTTGTCCATTGATCTTGTAGCCGTTCAGGTTTTCTTTGATCAGGTTTTGCCCTAAGAGGCCTTGAAACTGTTGTGCCAAGAGGGTTGTTGTTTCAGTATAGCTAAGTTCTATCTAATCAATAGAAATCTCCCTGCTAGGTTCTTATACCTTGAGTTCCTTTTTGATGAACATATTATAGCTAAAGTGAGGATGAGAAAGACTTTTCATACTATGCAACTGGCTCGAAGATCTACCAGCAGTTTTAATCCTTTTCCTTCACCTTCACCTAGGTCCTCATCTTTTTCTTCTTCATCTGATGACTCTTTACGAAGATCATCTTCTTCGGTTACTATTCCTTCACAAAATCTCACTCCTCATTCCCCTTCTATTTTCAATCTTCTGGAATACACCTATATCCCTGAAAACGCCCAAATAGATCCTACAACTCAGCCTTTAATCAGTCTTTATTCTGTCTTTAAGAGACAAAGACGTTCTTTGAGACAGCTCATCTTATCCCGCCAAGTTCATACTAAAGAGTTGATCCAAACCACTGGTTTGGACCATTGTCTTGTTCTTGCTACTGCTTTAGAGCAGTACGTCACCCTGGAAATTCTTCAAGACTCCATCAATCATTGGATTGATGAATGATATTCTCATTTACATTTGGTGCTATTTGCCTCATCTGAAATTTCCATGGCCGGAAGAATATTCTTGCTACTGCAAGGATGTCTCTTCTTAATAGAACTTTCATGATATATGAACATGATGTTATTGGTTCTGCTACTATTACCTTTAATAATGGTAGTGTCATGTTCACATTCTATCCTAACTTTAATATGCCTCTTAGAGATCCAAATCTCTCATTTGCCCTTCAAATTCAAATACAGATTCATAGCGCTTTTCGAATCGATACTGCCTTTGCTAATACCATCCATCATCAATTGATCTACAGAATCCAAAATCATGCCATAAATCTATGTCTGCCTGTTCAAGAAAAGGTCATGTCTTTGTCTCTGCAGACCAGCCTCATATTCCTTTTATTGTCCAATTCCCCCATGCTTGTTGCAGAGAAGAATTGCTCAAAAGACTGTCATCTACTTGGCTTACAAATTATGAAAAATTGCAAAAACAATTCCATTAGGTCCCTGTTACTTTACAAGCCCCTGTCCCTACTTTCACAAGATTACCTGATGGAAGCATAAAAACGACTTATCAACTTCATGAGGAAGTTGATCCTGAGGCATCCTCTTCTGGCATCCTGCCTTTTGCCCAATCCATGGATATCCTTCCTATAGAAATTGAGACCGATATCCCGGTTGTCTCTTTCTACCTTGACGGAAGAAAAAACTATGTTGATAAGATAAACAGTCACTTTATCTGGGATGTTGCTCCAGAAAAATGTGACCCATATTGTAGCTGTGACGAATACTTTGATGAAGATTACTATGTCCCCCGAAGAAGAAGGAAAAAGTCCAAATGCCAACCTGCCTCTACATAGCGGCGATATCATCCTGATGATACGGACTTTCCTTGGATTCCTCATTGGAAAATATGCTCTGCCTCAAAGGCTTGATATTCACCAGCTCATCAGACAGAGTTGCAAATCTAAAACAGCTCACATTTTTCCTATGGCCCCGCCAGTTCCTTGCATGGTGTTCCGCTCTCAGAGTTCCTATGATGAAGTTTTCCCAGCTTTCCCCAAAGCTCATGCTGCAACTCATCCATTTGTAATTCCAAAGAAGGTTCTCCCTTATGGTGATACTGCTCCTCTGACTACCGGAAAAGAAGTCCTAAATTGGCAATTTCCTGCTATTCATAGTAACTCAAATACTCTCCAAAAGGACTGATGGTAAACTTGACAAGCTTGTGGAAGGCACAATCATAACAGATGAAAAAATCAATTCTCTCTCTCTCTAAATACCTTCAATAATTCTACTAGGATCTGACCCAAAGAATTGATGCTCTTGCCTCTGACCTCCAATGACTCATAAACAAAAAAAATTTTGGTCAAGAGTTTAAAAAAAAAGAAGTTCATATAAGACAGCTTTAAAGCCAACTCTAGCAAATCATAGAAAATGTCAAACAGCGAGAAGCCTGCTCTTTTTCCTCCCATAATTCTAGATTTCTTGCCCCTGCTGTCTCATCAGGCACTCATAGGTGTATGACCTATGAACTTCTAAAGATGTAAAGTCTGTGGATGATGAAAACAGAAGTCACATTATTTTGGCCTTCCATAGCGAGTCAACTATTAAAAATAAACATTTAGATCATAAATTTGAATTATTAGCTTTCTTTTCTAATTTGTAATAATATATATATATATATCACCTAACTATTAATTATTCTGTTAAATAGATAAATATATATCTTTTGTATCTTGCTTTCAAAATTTCAAAAACAAAAACAAATTTCCAAACCCAAAACAAAAAATGAAATCAACCTGTCCTTCTCCACTTTAATTGATACTTTTTACATTTTAAATATGTATATATATATATATTATATCTCTTTTTTTTTTGGCTAAGTATATCTCTCTCTCTCTCTAATTTTTCCTTCTTTATTCTCCCTCTTTTTCCTATTCTCCATAACCATTGACGCTACGTGCCCACGACCCTCCCGCTCTAGCATCTTGCTCATCCACTTTCTTTTTTAATTTTTTTTTATCCCAAACAAAAAGAATACAATTCAAATTTTCATAAATAGTACTTAACATAAACATAAACAAAAAAGCCCAGCATTTAACATTCTCTCTCCTCTAGATTTTCGTTTATTTTCCGCGCAAAAACTACTTCATTAGCTTTTTATATTATTATTATTATTATTATTATTATTATTTTCTTTTTAATTCCTTACAATGCGATAAATTTTTTTTTTTTTTTTTAGAAATCAATAAACACATTGTTCTCAAAAGTACTAAATTAGACAAATCTACCATTGTAACCGACAAAAAAAGGATAAAACTAGAAAACAAAGAAAACCATTACCCACAAAGATCGAGAGGATGGAACTACAAATGGTCCTTCCCACATCGCCTTTACTACCCATAAACACCCATTTCAGGTTTATATGAGACAGAAAGAAAGTGTGAGAGGAAGGAGAGGAGTATTTTTTTTTCTCGATTATTTGTTCTGTTTAATTTCTTTTTCTGATTTTTCCACAGAGAGAAGTCCATATATATCGTCTACACACCATTTTTATTTAAAGATACCGCCTTTTGAAAAATGGAGTGCACAATTTCAAAACAAATTTTTTTTATCGGTGAGATAATTTACCAAATCAGAAAATTTTACATCTATAGAGCCAGTTTCACAGTTAATTTCTAATTTAAAAATGGATTTGGCCATTGATTTTTGTTGGATGAGTTTTTTATTTTAGACCCAACCAAATTGAGTCAATCCTATTCAAATGTGATATAATATATTCATAAACCTCATTTAATGATTTTAATTTTTTTAAATACACGTAGTAGATTATAAATAAATTAAAATTGTTTACCAAAATCACATTTTTTTGGAAAAAATAAATTTTAGATAAAATAATTAACTGGGAGTCACTGAAATACAATGTCAATACACAATGTTTGCCAATTTATCACTAATTTCATACAATTGTACTTGTATACTTGATCTAGTAGTAAAACTATTAAAAATACACTTTTAAGTTACTTCAACCTGGATAAAATATCTCATCACACAATTTGTAATAAAAGAAAATTGCCACTAACCCTTGATATCCTCCTTTGTCGCCATAAGAAATCTACTCAAATTCTTTTATTGGTCCTCAAGAAATTTAATGAAGTTATAAAAATGGTGTATAAAGATCATTCATGTACTCGTAAACATAGCCAACAGTCTCCTTCTCCATAATAAAAAAAAAATATATATATATATATATTCATTCATTAGACAAATAAAAAAGAAAAATATACATGGGTAACATATTTTAGATAATTTATGTAAAATGGCGTGTTAAGAAATAGTTATAGCATAAATAGAAATCGCTTAATCCCCCCATACCTTTCAGGACACGTTTGGCTGCCGGTATAAAAAAGCGGCCGAGCACTAATAACACCATTCGGTGATTGGTTTTACATTCACGCTCTCCAAGCTATCTGACTTGGTCACGGACTTGATGATTATGAATAATTAAGCATAATTTAGTCAGAGTTTCCTAATTACCATACTGTATACAATATCTCAATATGCCAAAGCAAGAAATGTTATATCAACAATTCAAAAAGCACCAAACAGGACCTAAAGCCCCCCCCAAAAAAAAAAAAAAAAAAAAAAANCCCAAAAAAAAAAAAAAAAGGAACCATATAAAGGCATAGAAAATACATATACCATATATGGTGGAGTCACGGAGATCCTGTCCATGTAAATGGTTACTTTTAAGCAGAGGAAAAGGATTTTGCAATCCTTATCATGAATGATGGAAACTGACCCACACCCACAGCTTCATAACCCCATTTGACACCCACGAGAATGTCTGCCATGATAATGGTGGGACACCTTCTAAAAGCTTCTCTCTCTCTCTCTCTCTCTTGTGACTCAGAGCAACTACAAAAGAAAAAGATAAGTCAGTGGAAGAGATAAAAGTGAAAGCTAATGAAGGAGGTCCTCCTTCCCTTCCCTTCCCTTCCCTGTGGATAATGATGGGGTTTATCTAATAGACACAGTTTGATCAAGCATTTTGCTAAAGTGGAAATTATAGGTGGGACGTCAATTAATGCTCTCCAAAGTTCATTACCCGTGACTGACTCTGAAAAACAAACACATTATAAATAATAAACAGAAACAGATAAGGATAATATTTATGTGTACATATATATCATATATTACTTTTGCTCATCAGGGTTTTCAATCACTCAGCTCCCTCATCTCATTTTGTCTTTAAATTTTCTACCTGTTTCTAACATCTTCTCCTTTCCTTTTCCATCAATAAAAAAAGAAAAAAAACAACAACAACAACCATACCCTTTTCCGCGAAAGTTCTAATTTGCTTGAATTTGATCACTATCAGCAGGTCCATTTTCTTTATACTAATTTCTGTCACAAAGTTACTCTTTTTATTCTTCTAGTAGTAAGTTTGTGTTTGATTTGGTATTAACCCAGATGTTGAAGTATTGAATTGAATGCGTATTGGAGATCAATTGCAGGAGAGAATCAAGGAAACAAAGAGAGAGTGCGATGGAAAATGAACAGATATTGAACAAGGGTATGAAAGTGGAGATTCCATCGGGAAATGAAATGGCAATGGTTGGTTCTGGTGGGCTAACGAGACAGCCAAGTGTATCGAAGACCAATTGTCTTTGCTCTCCAACAACACATGCAGGTTCTTTCAGGTGCAGACTTCACCGCACACCGAGCTTCCAACGGACCAAAAGCATGGACTCTGCATCTAAGCCTAATGCCACTACACACAGCTGATGTTAAATTAAATTTTACCTACCAAATCTTATTATTTGCTGATGGTAAATAAGTGAGCTTTGTTGCTGCTTCTGGGTCTCTTTTTCTTGTATCTAAAGGGTTTGGGTTTTTGTCCATTTTGGGTTTTTTTGTTTTTGTCTGTTTGTTCTCATTTCACTTGTATAGTTTGGAAATCTGTCTGTTTAGTAATGGGTAAGACCTGGCAGTTTATCCAGAGTCTCTTTAAGCAAAAATAATATCTGTTCTGAGGCCATAATTCCAATGCTAGCAACCATGAACAACATAGTACAAAGTTTTTTACCCCCACAAATTTTAGTTCTATTTGTGTATATGCATATAGCTGGACCAAACATGTCTTAACTTTCCTTGCCAAGCCAAACTTTTTTTTTTTCAGTTGCCTTTTATTTGGAAAACTGATAGCTGGGAAGGTAATCTAATGAGATCAATTAACTTTTTCACTCTCTAAAGAAACAGAACTTATACATATGGTTTTGGTAAGAGAAGCACCTAAGATGTGCTTATTAGGAAAAGGATTTCGTAGTTTAAATTGACCAACTTTTTCAGTCTTAAATACAACCATATAAGAAAATATCCTAAACATCCATGACCCAACCCAATGGTTGGACCTCTAATTCTAATATGTTAATGAAGTGCTTAGAAGTTTGAATGTGGCTAGAAAGAGGTCATCGGATATTTTTAGTTTAATCAATTTCAATCTTTTCATGTTTTAGTATGTGGAAATATTGAATCATTATTCGAGCAATGGGCAAGCAACATAAAAACATGTTGAATTGCTGATCATGAAGAGGTAGCAAGTTTTTAGCTTTCTTAAGCAACATCAAAACTGTAAATCATTCAAGCAACTTCTTCATAATACCTTGTAATGATGTGAAAAGAACAAGAACCACCTTCCTAAATATGATGCTCCAACACTCTAATTTTTCTCATTTCAATGTATGCGTGGTGGATATTTCTGTTTCTACAGAAAGAGTGAAAGACACAAATTGCATCCAATTATTTGCAGACAACATGAAGATACTTGGATTTTGGAGGTCGACATCCAAACTGCAAATGAACTGTTTGTGGAATTGTCAAAGTCATTACCATGCTGCCAAAATGTTGGGGAGGAAAAATAGAATAATTGAATATATATGTAATCATTGATTCACAATATTATTCATTCAAAAAAAAAACATATATTGGTGGTAAATCAATTTGCTTTGGGTGGTGGAGTTACTTCTTTAGTTGGTATAATTTCTTACTGTGCTTTGCTTTGGATTTACCACTTTATAATTAAATGTTATAATAATGCTCTTTTCCTACTAATTTAATGTCATCTTCAATTTTAGAATATAGAAAAAAGCAAGTCGAATATTGTTCAATGGTATTGTCAGTTTAGGGAGTTTTGTCCCTTCTTGTCGGTTCTTTTGACTTCTTTTTGCTCCAAAATTGCTGTAAATAGTTGCTTATTTGTCTTTAACTTGCTTCAAATAACCGCAAAACAATTTTGAAATCCATCCTGTTGATCAGATGTCAAAAAAATAGTAGGTAGTTTTGTTTAAAGGAAAGCTGAAAAGTTTCAATTTAGCTTGAAAACAAATCAATAGGACAAAATTCCTAGTATCAGAACAGTACATTGTGTCAGACACATGGAGTACCAAGAAATAAATTTTCTTGATTAATAGGTAAGGATCCAAGGAAATTTTTTCAACATAGAGACAAAGACAGGTGTCGCAGATTTATAGACAAAACACAACAAAATTGGTCCCACAATTACTCATTTACAACTAATAAAGATTCAGCAAGAGATTTTCCATCTCATGTCCTGAATATCTTGTTCCTTATTATAATAGATTACATCGACAATGCGCATTGGGATTCTTAATCTTTCTTTTTTCCTAGAAGTTACAGGGGATTTAGCAAGAATAAAAGTGGGAAAAAGAAAAAAAGAGAAAAAAGAAAAGGCAGAGTATATTTTACCCTTTAGATTACCATATCCAACCAGAAAGTCAACAAAATTCACTCATCTCTTTTCACTGGCTGTTCTGTTTGTGTGTGGACCATAACTTACTGAGCATTCTTTTGGGTCTAGTTGGAACAGATCGAATAGCCTTAAGCTTAGAACTTCTGTTCATTTCATTTTCATCCAAATCATCATCTTCAGCCAGCTTCATTCTTAAAGTTGACATCTTTGATTTTGGTGATTTAAGGCCTGAGACACTCCATTGATCATCTGCTTGTATGGAAGTAGTCGTGCTTAATGGCGGTGGAGGCTTCGATGGGTCAATGTTATGGGTTGCTAGAAGTGCCTTTATGTTGCTAGGCAGTTCAGTTACTTTGCCACCAGCCATAGCAGCTCTGGCTTGCTCAAAGAATAGAACTTGGACCACCACTCTTAGTGGGAGTAGCTCATTTTGTGCAGCATGCATGCAGGCTTCCATAGACAGTTTTTTGCAGTCTAGGATTCGACATAGCCTCTTCCTTTCACTCTTATTGAGTTCTGGGTGTGCCTGGAAGTCCATGCCACAAGATGTTAAATAATAACTTGGTGATGACAAAGAAAATTGCTTAGTACCCTATGACTTCAACAACTACTACATTTAAATACAAGACGATGAATGAAGAAATGTGCAAACTAGGAAAATTGAAACAATAGAATTTTGTTCAAATTCTGGAGTTCTATTAAGTAGGATAGAATTTGAGGGTTAAACAAATTTTACATTTTTTTTTTTCCAAAAAAGAGAAGAAAAAAAAGTATGCATAGACACTTAATAAAGATAAAACTTAATTGTATCACCCAAAATGGAGACTCAATTCTCTGCCAAATTTCTTGTGGGTCAGGCTATCCTAACTGCTGATAACATGACAAGATTTTAAGGTCAAGAGAGTTGGTTATCTACTGAATTTGGTGACCCACATCCTAAAATATGATAGCGAAACATGTGAAGAAATTTGACAATATTGAAATGCGAAGATTAAAAATAAAAATAAAAATAAATAAAAATAAAAAATTGAGATCATAGTAGATTGTAAATTTACCCTGAGATAAATGTCAATTGCTCTGTAGAGATCATCATGGTCAAGCCTTGCGAAATCTGGTATGGTTTCGGCTAGAGCAATGAACTTTGAAAGGGATAAATTTGCCTCTCTAGCAATCTCTTGAAGGTATCCATCTACAAGTTTTGCCACCTTCAATTTTGAGCTATGTGATGCTGAAGAAGATCTCCTACTTTCTTGAAAATCAAAATCGATATTCTCTGCTGACCGAGATCTCCTCCTTTCGAAACCAAGTTTGGACCTTGGAGGGCTAGTTGGGGGACTCTGCCCCTGCAACTTGAACTGTTCCAAGATGGTTAAAACTATGTCTATATCATACACCGTATCATTTTTGTAGGACACAGAAGGAATTAACAAATCACTGATTGCTGCCTCTTCTAATTGAAGTCCTACTCTTCTGGCCAATTCGATTTTCGAAGAACAAGAAGCGTTAAGAATATTAGCTGCCTTGAGGAGTTTGAGTAAAAAACTGCAAGAAACAGCACCTTTCTCTGATGGAAGCAAGCTTACTATTGACTCCAATAGCAACCTATGCTTAGAAGTTACCTCACCAGCTGAGTCTGAATCGGAATCCGAAGAACCTTGCTTTTTGATTACTCCATTTCTAGGTATGCTTGGAAGCCACCGAGATGCATATATTTTCAAGGCATCACCTATGAGATTGGAAGGTATTTTTCCACCAGATTTAATTGCTATCATAGTCCTCCAATAAAGGTCTATACCCAACTCTGCCATATCTTCAGCCCACCAACCTTTTGTTGCTGGTTTATGCCTTTGGCTCTCGGCTCCATTGCAGGACACATCGTCTCTACCTCTCCGGGAATAGCTATGAGACAAGCTCACCTTTGAGGGATGTGTCAACACTTTGGAAGCAATTGCTTCAATGCACCTGCTAGTAATCCCAAGGTCCTCTGACCACAAAGCATAAGCTTTTGTGCTTTGCAGTGTCACAATGGAGTCTCTCCAACCATGAAGGATACAAGAGTTGAAGAAAACTTCAACTTTGTATATCAGATTTCCCTTCTCCACATCCTCTGTCATCTGCAAATACTCTGCGGCACATCGAGCCGCGACAATGTTGTAAGCGCTGAGGGTGATGGTTATGCCATAACAGAATTTTGCACACATTTCGAATGCTTCTATTCCGCCGGGAAAATCAGGGAGCTGTATTATTTGGTGCTGTGAGGATTCAGGAGATTCAGAGCATAGCCTCTGTAGGCGCAGACACTTTGACAGCAGAGGAAACTAAGTGCCAAGAAAATTGAAACCAATTCGAAGGGAAAAAAAAAACATCAGAATCATTCAAAAATTAGTTAATCTGAGTTTCTGACAAAGTTTGGATGAATTATTACCTTGTGAAGCAAATATCTGCTTCCCTTGACTTGGACTATGAGATCACTAGAGACTTCAGAGGAGACTGACCTGAATTAAAAGAAAAAAGAAAGAAAAGAAAGCTTTTGAAGTGTCTGCAATGGTGGATATCTCAAAGTAACTTCCATCTTTAACTGGAAAATGATCTTACCTCACAGCCTCAGTAGTATAGAAAGTATCTGGTCGAGATCCAAGTTTCATAAACTTCATGACTGATTCTTTTCTTCTTCTTTTTTACCTTCTTATGTGTTTTTCATCAGATAATAAAAACCCAACTTATTGACTTATAAAAGCTTCCCTTTTAGTGCACCAAGGACCAGAAGTTTTTTCTTTCTCAAACAGCAAGCAAAAGAAGTTGTCCAGACTAAAAACAGAGTGGAGACCAACCATTTCCTGTACTAAATTTTTCTGGACCTTTAAATACTCAAAACTAGAAAATTAAACCCAACAGATAAAATATGGGTAATATTTTCAGCAAGCTAGAGAAAATAACTAAAATAAAACAAAAAAACAAGATAGAATTTTCTTGGATGAGAGAGGATATCAAGAAGAAAGGAAAACCAAGAGCTCTGTTGTGTGTATATAATACTATGGAGTTTTTATATATAGAATATATCATAAATAGTCAAAGTGACACAAACCCAGAAGATCAAACACACCAAAGTCCATGTCGTATGAGTCAAATTCTATACCCCATGTGATTTGGACATGCAAACAAAGAATCAAAATTCACTTCAACCCTAATAAAATCCCAAAAAAAAAAATAAAACACTCTTCCAAGTCAATCAAACAAAACCACAGTACAAAAAAAAAAAGAACTAATAGCTACACTACAACAAACAAATCAGTATACATTACTCGAATTAGAAAGCAGAGGAATATGTATGGTGTGTGTATATATAATTACCGAATAGTTTTTAAGATTACGACCTGAAATTATAAACTTTGACACTCACACAAACAGAAACTGCCAATCATTCATCGGAAAACTCAACCTGAAAAAAAAAATTGTAAGAAAAAAAAAAAAAAGAAACCTGATATTTATATATATATGTATTTTTTTTTTCTTGTAACTTCAATAAAAATGTTTCAAGACTCTCTTCTCTTCTAGGATGACCACCATGCCAGCGTGCAATTCAAAAGGAGACGCCCACGTGCTTATCCTGCGCCCACTAGTGGCCTTCTCTCCATCATTGCCACACCATCTTTTTTTTACTGTAAGCTCTCTGATTATTTTAGTCAAACACTATTTTATACGCTACATCGTACGGCTCTCCATTTCCTCCAATTGATTTCCAAAAGGGAATATTTAGGGGAAGAAACTAAAATAATCACTGAAAATACAAAAAAGTTAGAGATAATTATATTGCATACCCTTTTTTTTTCTTTTAAATATGGAAAAACAAAGAATACCAAAAAGTAAAAGAATTGGTAAAAATAAAAAGGGTTATAGGATATGTGAATGGCTAACAAAATGCCCTTTTTAATCTTCTTCCTCCACCTCCAAACCATATCATATAAATTTTGGTCTTAAAATTTAAAAAACTACCCTTCTTTTCTTCTTCAATAACGAAAATACCCCACCATTCATTTATAGCAATATGGCCCATGACCATGAAACATTTTCTTATATTATCGGTGTGAAATGAAGAATACCAAAAAAGTTTACCATGCATGACTAGCACTCAATGCTGATCATATGTTAGAGCTTTTCGGCTTGAAAAGTTTTTATTTTATTTTTTTTTTCATATATAAAATTGCTGAAATTAATGCATAATTCTGACAATTAAAAGTCGTCTTCCACACATTTCAAATCGGATTATTATGATTTTCTGATTTTTTTTTAATTTTTAATTTTTTTTCCCATAACACATACCTTTTGATGATCATATAACATTGAGGACACTGAACCACAGCAATCTCTGGACCCCATTTTCCATTGAATGATAGATTTTTAAAAAGTTAACACCAAATTAGAAGAATGTGATGTTTGCTAGTATTTAAGCGACCCTTTGATAGTTAGTTGCATTAATCTCATAGACAGGGAGGGAAAAAAAACCGCAGAATCAGGGCCAGAATAGTTATTTAGCATACCTTTATTAATTTAAAGTTTGCCATCAAAAGGGATGTGTTTCATTTGGGATTTTATTAAGGGAAAAATAGGTCAGATTCTTTTTTACTTCATCAATATTCTGGGGTCCTGTAGAGCTAGCTAAAACCCCACATCATTTGTGAACCAAGTTAGGGGGCTTCCAAAAATCTCTGTTCATATGACAAAAATGATGAGATCGGTTTTATGAAAACTTTCCTCAATATCATTTATTGCTGTTTCCTAATCGCACCTCTTGTTTTCAATCATACAGTTGAGATTAGTTGGGATTTTTTATTTTTTGGGTCTTCCAAGGAAAGTCACTTATATGTAGCATAGCGATGTGATGTGCATTATGCCAGTTTATTTAATGATAAAAGAAATATCCCTTCCAGCTTGACTGAATGAATGCCAAAGGGGTCCATAGAAATAAATTTCTCCAAAAATAAAGACATCCCAGAACAATGATAACCATTTGTTAACTACAATGTTTTGTTTGGGATGAAGAAAATAAAGAAAACCCAAAATAATATTAGAATTACTATCAAATGGACAAAGCTAAAATACATAAACTATAATGCATTATGTGTTAGATAATTTGGATGGAAAAAGAGCAAGTGTACCGAGGGCCAAAATGTTGCACAGTAGTGAGGCAAAATCGATGAGAGAGTGAGTATAGGGACCCAAAATTTGAATGTTGTGGCTCTATCAGTGTTCTCTAGATAACAGAACATAAGGGTTCGAGGTGGGTGAATCAATGGGCACCTCAAAGCCTAGGCAATTGGCAAAGTTTGATATTTGAGAAGAAAACGGAGGGTAAGGTTTTAAAAGGAGTGGTGTTGAGTACAGGTAAAGGTCTCTGTGGGCATAAGTTGATGTCCACTCTACGTGAAAGTAAGGCAAATGGTTCAACCACAAAACGCTGTCATGGTCCATCTCTTTGTAACCCAACGGGGTAACCAACAGACAGCATATGGGTCCCTCTAAAATAACCTCCTTCTTTTTTCTCTCTCAACTGGGTCCCTCTGCCTGTAGGCTTTGGGATATCCTTTATTACAGTTTGCAAACTCTACTGTCAATTCCAAAATAAACCCACCAACAAATTGCTAAAAGGGATTTTGGCATATACTTGGGGGAAAAAATAAAAACTTTTAGTTAATATTTATATTAAAGTTTCTCAAATATGGAATAGAATTTTAGATAAGATGTTGATTTAAGTGAAGCCCTTCTCTCAAGCAAGAAAACAAAATCCTAGCTAGTCCGGTATAGGGACACTAAAATAGTGACCTTAAACTTTATTGTCATCTAATTTATCATCCAATACCAACACAACAAAGAAAAACAAACTCATTCAATGCGCGGATAAAATTTCTGTCTAGATCGTCACTATAAATCTAGTTTTAATGAAAATTTTATCGTTAAACAGATTATTAATAAAACTACTTTCAAATTCGTTACTAAAAATAAATTTTTAGTGACGATCTAGATGCAAATTTTATACAAACGTCCGGATCATAAAATTTCAATTCAAGAAGTTGCAAAAAAAGAAAAGTTTGATTTTGGTTTTGGACCAATACTGGATGAAGCAGGATCTATACGTTTCCCACGTGAAGATGATTGTGGGGTTAGATGATATTTTATTTATTTATTGTTAATGGAAGGTTAGATTGATAAGGAACATAAGGTCCCCACAATGACAAAGGTGTAAGCATTAGAAATCCTGTAATGAAAATAGAGTTTATGAGAAGAGGGCACCACTTTGGAAAAGCTGAAAGAGACTTTGGATTATATCACTCATCCCTATTAATCCTACTGCATTGGGGTGAGGAGAGGGAAGATCTCTAATATTCTCTACATTAGCTTCGTCTCTCTCTAGATCTGCTGCAAAATGTGAATGATCTCGATACAATTCGTTCAGTCTCGAGAACACAACAAAGATTGTATACATATATATAGTTATAATCCTAATAGGTACAAAATTTGAAGCTCCAATAAAGTGATTTATTAGCACAGACAGCAAGAAAAGGATCATACAGAAAAGCTCTGTGACCTTGCTGTGCCTAACATGACATTTCATACATACCCTTTAATTGATTTTACCAACCTTTTTTTTTTTCCAAATTAATATCAGTTTTTTTTTTTCTTTTTTTTTTTTTTTTTAAATTTGTTCAACTGTAGGATAATTATGCATGTGTCGGCTGCAACTCTGTTTCTCCTGACCAACCCAAAATTGCTGCAACATTTCAATTTTCAGGCTTTATGAAATTAATTATATTTTGTTTGCATGCTGGCTTTCAAAAGAATTTATTATCAAGGCATGGACCTTTCAATTTTCCATACCTGCTGCTATAGTGTTCATACACATCAAACCTAAAAAAAAAAAAAATGGAGATGTTATAATTAATTTTGGAACTGCATTATAAGTTAGAAGATACTCTATCATGAGAAATAATTCTTTGGACTCTTTCTAAGTTTTTATGTGTATTTTAAAATTTTGATTAGAGTTGTTAAGTTTTAAAAACTTGAATTAATTTCAAATTTTGTTTGCTTTGATACTAAATTCTATAATTATTTCTTCAAAAAGTTTAAACTCATAAAAAATGTATCATCATTTTTTTTTAAAGTTGATATATAGTACTGTATCTTTGCAAGCCCTCCAATTTTATTTTATTATTATTATTTTTTTGTGATGAAATGCAAGCATTCCAAAATGAACAGAGAAAGTTGATACATCATACATATATATATAACTGTGTCGAAAATGCTTCACTTTTGTTTCATACGGTATATATAGCATTCCTGTTGCAGTGTTTTGTTTTTTTAAGAAACAAAAAGATTAAATCATTTTTTATTTTATTTTCTCTTTTGGGTAACTATTATGTGTATCATCATCTTGAAAAGAATTATACTTATAATTCTCTTTTGTCTTTTGTACATGACATAAATAGACAAATTCATCATGATATATTATTTTTTAATATTGCTCAATTATATATTTTTCTTCAACATTATTGAGAAACTTATTTTTTCTTATCTTCTCAATTAAACATATTTATATATACACACACACGCGCGAAATAATGGTAGTATACTAAACTGCTCCATATCCACTTGTCCATGCTATATAATGTATATTATAGAGCCCCACCCATTGCCTTCCTCATTTTAAACCTAAACATCTAAATCAGTGGGTAAATAACTTTGCTCGGTTTTGGACTTAATCAATTATTAAATATCATTTAATCTTTTTCCCTAATTGACATGCGACCTCTAATAGAATATGATCATATAGAACAATTTAATATGTATCAACATTGAATTCATGGAAGCGCTAGCTGCATATTCAACTTTTGCCACTCTAGCTAGCTAGGTAGCTACTTTTATCTCTAAACAACAATTAAATGATTGAGTTATTTCAATAACTATATGAAAAACGAAAAATGATTTGCTATTGAACTAAATAGGACCAAAATGCCGAGTCAATACGCGAAGGGCCGAGATCATATTATATAAAATTATAAAGAGGTCAAAAACTCATAAAACTTCAGCTTTTTTCACTTTACAAATATAATGTAAATTAAAATTCCAAAAAGTATTAATTAGGTCAGGGTTAATCATGCAACACCATAGTTTTGGTATATTAGATAGTTTATAAAAAGTAATGGTGGAGTTTCCAAGGGGCAAATAGTCAAAGTTTAAAAAAGCTTGAAAATCACAGTTGGAGTTTTTTTTTTGGTAAAAAATCACAGTTGGAGTTGGTAAATGATGAGAAATGAGATGAATATATATAACTGGTTTCCCTACCTAAGATGACAAAAAAACCCTTCACCGCCATTTTTGTCAAAGATTCGCGTGCAACGCATGTACAAGCAAGATGAGTGTGAATCGACATTTGTGTTTTTAGCCTTTACCATATAATTTTGACAGTCAAAAAACAAAATTTAAATCCAATTATTAGTACTAATCCAATTATCATTAGGCATTAACTTTTTTCCTTTTTCTCTTAAGCTTTGCTTTCACATCATTATTCCTTTGTTTTTTTTCTTCTCCTTTTGCTTGTCTTCGTATTCACACTTTTGCTGTTAGTCTCATGACCACCCCCATTAAATAAAACTTTTACATACAGAATTTTTAAACTAGATCCACTAAGATCATTTTGTTTGTAGAAAAATTAGAATAATGAACAGAAAAATTGTGTTTTGTTTTAGGCTTAATTTTTCCATTTCTATCATTATTGCTTAGTAACAAAACTCATTTACGTTTCTTATCCCTTCAAATTATAAACTTTTTTTTTTATTACTACGCTTCTTATTCCTAGAATTAAAACTCTTTTTCTGGTAAACTAAAGTTAAAAACTCGTTTTTACCTAATCCTTCTATGTTTTCACAACTAAAATTTAAATAAGGATAGTAGGTAAATTAATTAATTGGTATATATATTATTTCTTATAAAACAAATACCAAATTTTAATAGGTAAAAAAAATTATGATCAATCGGTATGACAGAACAAAAATCAGGTAGTTACAGACTAAATCTACTTAACAAAACATGTCACATAATACGGATCTCACATATGAATCTCACATAGATTTGTGTTAGGGGACTTGTAGCTTTGGGACCATCTAATTTTTTTGGTACTATAAGGATTATCTCTTTTAGGATAACCTAGTAACAAAGTTATTGCTTAATGATTTTGAATTTGTATCACCTCACTCCAATTTATAAAATAAAATAAAATAAACAGGTATAGGAGTTAGTATAATTTTTTTATAATGCGATATCCGAAATTTATAACTTGCCGATGTTATTTTTAATAACGATTTTCAACAAAATGGTTGTTTGTAAATAATCTATTAATAACAAATTTATCTTAAAATTATTGTTAAAAGTGTATCAGCAAGTTAAAAAATTTATGCATATCAACATTATAGAAAGACCAAGGTTGATATATATCAACTTTATTAAAGGGTGAGAGATATGAACATAATCCGACCAAAAAGTATTATCTTTCTCTATTCTGCGGTCGGCTAAGATAAACTTTGGCTCGACGATGAGATCAAGTATACGTGTCATTCAAACTCGGTCTTCCTTTTGGCTTGAAAGCTTTCAATCATTACATCATTCATAAAAAAAACTTCCTGCTGGTTTATATTGATATATATATTTCTAAAGGAAAACATAGAAGTTGGTAGAGGATCTTTGCAACTCAAGAATGTATTTTTTATAAAAATAAATAATACTTATGCCTTTTATATAATAATTTATATTTATGGTTTATTTATATAATTCTTTTTATAAGAAATAAATTAAAGATATAGTACAAAGTGAATACCTTAATAAGATCTTGAACCTATAATCTACTTTTGTTTCCACTAAAACACTTCTTAAATGAACTATTTGCTATTATACCATAATCACCAATCATGTGTGTATATAGAAAAATATAAAGGTGTTTGGTTTTTCTTTTTCTTTATACATCTTAGTGATGAAAGTATTGAATTTCTTAGAAGTGAGAATATGGTTAATTAATTATTAAAAGGATTTAAGTTGAAATGAAGGTGGCACTAATTATATGCAAGGATATGACACTTTAGTTTCATTTTTTTTTTAATTTTAAAATTTTAAAATATTTTATTTTTTAAAAAAAAAGTAGAGAAAATCTCAATCCAATATTGGAGAAGCATGCCATATTATTATAATAAGCTCAAAAGCATACTCAATACACAAAAAAGATAATGGTAATCATTCAGACCCCATCTATACAGCGATTAACACCAAAGAATTAGAACGTTTTGGTCAACCTTCATATGTAAAAAAGATGGAAATTAAGAAAGCTAGAAAGATAGGATTACAAGGATCTTATCAGAAAAATAAAATAAAATACATTTGATGGGATTTGAAATGTTGATGGATGAAGTTCTGGCTATGGTCTGATAATATATTGAGTATTATTAATATTGTTATTGTTGGGTTTTGTTTGATATAAGGTTATGCAGGCTTTTGAGCAAGTTATTTGACCTCATAATTGGGAATGGGACTTTATGGCCAAAATTGCATAGTGAGTAGTAATTAGGCCACCCAACAAGGATGATATATATTGGACCACATTTATAGTACGGGGAAGGTGTTTGTAATGAGTGTTACTCCACATCCCATATGGCAAAAGCTATGAGTAATATACAAACCAAAAAGTTCATTTGGGTTAATTTAATTAATTTTCGTCTATACCTTAAGAAGAAAACAGTAATTCCTATTTTTCTTTTATGAATGTAAAATTATACAATCCAAATTCAGTTCATTTCTCACAAATTCGAACCCATAAAAATAGAAATAATGAATTGTAATTTAATATTATATCAGTTTTTTTAAATGATACTGATTTATTACTAATCAAACAAAATAAACGATAGAAAATTTTCATCCATATTAATTTTGACTTAAGTACCTATGGAGATGTGAAGTTGTTTTTGCAATTATTTTTGTACAATAGAATTACACCTATTATTTCAAAAAAAATAAAAATTACACGTATTAATTTGTTAATTTTTTAAATACCAACTTATAACTAGCAGTTTTTAAAATAACTTATATTGAATTCCACTTTTTAATGTCATAGTTTTTTTTTTTGTCAACTATTAATGTAACGACCACACATGATCGATCAGTTACATGGCAAAAACACTTTTTTAAACTATACACACACACACACACCCCTAAAGGGGAAAAGTGTATAATTAAAATAAATTGCAGGAGAAGATGGTCGAAAATGAAATGAATCCTGCCGCTTTGTTATGCATGTAATCAAATTAATTAATCACTTACGTAATACAATTGTTTGTGTACATAATTATAGTGATGTTTCTAAAAGTTTAAACTTACAAAATGTGGACTCAATCATTTACATTCTACATAATTTATGTATACAGTTAGAGAATTATGACCCTAGGAACCGAAAGTACTATTTGTGCTGGCTAGCTTAATTATTTCTTTTCTCTAGCTTAATTATTGCTGAAAATACGCAATAAAATACCATCAATGAAATTGTTTTGAAACGCTAGCTCAATATACTCAAAGTCTCAAACCGAACGACCTACTTATTACTTCTAATTTAAATTATTATGCTTTTTAAAAATGAGTTTTATTTCTTTTATTTATTAAGTGAGCAGTAAAATTAGAATATTTACAAAATCTCTCCCAGAAATCAACTATTCACCAATCATGCATGACCCACAAAAACTTTGGCAGCCAATTGAAGAAATGGTAAAGCCCAATTTCTTGGATTAATAGAGATTTCGTACATACTTAAAAAATAAAAATAAATAAATAAAAGGGGCAAAATCTCTCAAATATGGTCCTGATTCATCTTCATGCCTAAGCTTCCCAAAAATTAAACCAATAATAGAATATATATATATA
>QANX01006628.1:0-68576 GCA_003254975.1 Ochetophila trinervis
TTATCAGCGACGCCTCGCGTCGCCTTAATCCTTATTTTACGGCAACGCAATTTGGACGTCGCTAATGTTTTTGTACTTTCGGCGACTCCCCTTTCCGCGACACATAAATTTACGTCGCCGTTTACAACTAGCGACGCTAGTTTTGCGTCGCCTATTAAGGTTTTTGGCGTAGTGTCTTCAAGTCCTGACTATGGTGTACCCCATCGTGCTGAGACGTTCCATATCCCAAATATTTCGACATAATCCCAATTCACATTTAAATTTATGCCTCCCATATCATCTCCTTATATATTTGCAATACATAATTAAATCATAATTCCAATATATATATATATATATGTCACTTTATAACATAGTAGCTCATCATTTATAGTTCATACTCAAATTTATTACAAATATCATATCAAAATCACCAATTCATCAAATTTAATATCCATGTAACAAAAATATATCATCATTATCGAATCATTGCACTTTCATAACTCATTACTTAAAAAATTATTTCTTTTAAATATGCCAATACATTTAAAATGTCAAGGATATGATAACCAAACCAATTAATAAAAATATTTATACCATCATAAAAGTATATACATAGTTATCTAAATATGTAAACTCTTCAAAGCATAAAATCAAACTTTCCATAACATATATTTCTGATTTCCAATCTTCAACTTCAATCGTCTATATAAAACTAAATACTTCTTGAACTCGCATCTCTCCGCTTTTAGACTTCGGTAATCATTGGTTTACAACCCCAGAAGGTAACAATTATACTAGCTTTTCCGGCAACACAACAAACTAAAAGAAATAATCAAACACAATTCTTACACTCAAAATAGTGACTTTTTACCTTCAAATTTTCTTAATATTAAAACACTATACATTTCTAAATCATCATCCATAAATTAATCATTAAGAAAAACATTACTTACCAAGAATTAGAGTCCAAAATTCATATGAATCAATTTCTTCCAAAATTTTAAATTGAGAGCTCAAATGGTAATTGTCATACTAACTCTCTAGACTCACATTCTAAGGTTTGAATTTTATAAAAATGTGTGAGAGAAAAGTTTTGGTACAAAGATTCCGGCTATACCAGAATATTTTAATTTCTAGTCTAGTAGATGATTCGGCCAACCTTTAGATCTCACAATTTGAGCCTAAATTTTTAGCTTGATTATGGAAGAAATTAAAAGAAAATAATTTTTTTTTCTCAAAACTCTCCTTGCTGGCCCAAAAAACAGAGAAAACAAAATTGATGGAGGTAGTCTACGTGCCTGAGGGAAGAAGAAGAAGATTTTAAAATTTTTAATCCCTACTTTCCAATTTTACCCTTCAAACTAATTTTTTTTTTTTAATTTAAAAGACAATCCAACTTATTTTATACTTTTTACAAAATTAAAATTCATGTTCTCTTCTATTTCAACACCACTAAAGATAGATTTGTATTTTCTAATTCATCACCAATAATAAAATCTACCAAAATTTAACTCAACCACCCTATTTTTAAATTAAACCAACTTAAAAACAAATTATTATAGAGATAAATTTTGAAATGTTACATGTAAAGCACATGCTCGAACTGTAAAGGAAAAATGTGGTCATTTCACTGTGTCCCTTTCTCTCGTTCCTTCCTTTTCATCAACTCCGTTTCATTATCTTCTTTTTTCTTCTAGTACTTGCTAATTTACATATTCAACTCTAATAATTTGCCTAAAATCTGAGCTCCATTCAAGTTAACTGAAAATTTTCCAACTCCCAAAAGCAAAAATAAAGTAAACAAACTTGTCTTAATAAGAACAGAGTATTTAGACATTTCCTTAATTAGCACATGCAGCTCCTTATAGTGATCCTAATTACAATTTTTTTTTTAAATATATTGAAATAATTATAGGAAAAAGATTATATAGTAAGTATATAGGGTTGACATTTTAGTGGAAATATTGAAATTGTCGTCATTTTATTTATATTTTAAAAAGAGCTAAATTTGAGTGATTATAATAGCTGCACCATTTCTAGTCCCACCTGAATCCATGGAAGACTGCACCATCAATGGCTTCCACATACCCAAGCAGCCCACATAATCATAAACGCATGGACGATTGAAAGAGACCCTCTTGTATGGATAGGTTTTTTTTGAAAGATTAATCGAGAACAATATTGATGTTCGGAGTTGAATAACCACTTCTCTCATAGGATAAAAGATGGATTCATCATTTTTTTTATATTTTTGTTAACAATTGTCTCATATAGATTGGTTTCTTTTGGAATCTCTTTTAGTCTTCAATTGGATTTTTTTAGATGAAATTATTGAATTTTGAACTTAAAACTTTTTAAATTTTAGTCTCAAAAATTTAAACCGATAAAAAATCGATCATTATTTACTTTTTTTTTTTTTAATATTCATGGACGTCACTTTCAGCTCATTCCGTTCAAGTCGAAATTTTTGACTAATCCCGTCATTTTAGCTGTCAGTATTATTTTTAAGTTCTATTACCCATAAAATAAAATATAAGAAAATTATCTTTAAGAAAATAAAAAGGGTGTATTGGATTAGGAGTTTAATAGATTTTAAAAGATTTTAAAAATCCAATGGTATTCAATTTAGATTTTTTTGGAGTCTTTTAAAATATTGATGTATTCAATTCAAATTTCTATAAAATCTTTATAAATCTAAGGGTATTCGATAATGACTTTTTAAAAATCTATCAAAGTCTACTAGTATTCAAAAAGTTATTTACTTATAAGGATTTTATAAATCGATGGATTTCATTGGATTTTGGAGTGTTAGGTATATATATTAGGCTCTTTCACAAATCTAGCCTCCAATCCAAAGATTCACTTTTTCACTCCAAAAACTCAGATAACACACACTCATGCTCAGGTATTTTCTTATTTTCTAGCTCTTTTGGTTCTTCTATCGTTGTTTCCATTGGAACCGTTGTCAATATTGATTCTTCAGTTTGATCTATTTTGTTTGTTTCATATCTCTCTATCCATATTTGTTTATCTTCTTTTGGTCATTCACAGTTTGGATTGTATGTGGGTTGCCGTTCTTGATTTTTATTTCTATCCTTGTTCTTGGGTTGCCGTTCTTGTTTATCTTCTTGATTTTTAATTTTTGAATTCTGATAGTTCAAGATTTTTATAGTTGTACAAGGATAAATCTGTTTATATGTATAATAATTCATTATCTAGCCCTACACGCATATGCTGGATTTGAATCTATATAGTACTTTTACCCAACCAGACCAGGAAATTATTATAATAATTCGTTATCTAATAACTCCTAATAGATGGCTTTGGCCAAACCAATTTGTACAACGAATATAATAAAGATGTATTTATTAAATAGAATAACTCTTATGTACAACGAATATAGTTATCTGACATTGATCACCAAGAGGAGCTAGACTGCATGGGACTTGAGTTGTTCTGCGATTATGAAACTCTTATCTTTTGTGTGACTTCCCTAAATTATCTTTTGTGTGACTTGAGATGTATTCATTATCTTTTGTTAGTCTTGTTTTAGGTCACATTGATTGAAATAGAATCATCAATTTTTTTATTCTTATTAACCTGGATTAATCATTTTTTTTTAAAGTGTAGGAGAAGAGGTATATAGATTAAAAAGATAATTGCAAAAAAAAAAAAAAAGGGTTGCCCGCAAGCTTATTATGCTCTAATATATAAAAGATTGATGTATAAATAATTTGAAAAATTAAACAAGCTCATGGAGTGAGAGATGCCACCCAACTACGAGTATGGTCCAGGATTGTTCCTTCTCTAGGTTTAGGTTAATTTGTCAACTTTTAATAAAAATGTTGGATAGTGATTGCATATATATATATATATATATATATAGTGAAGTTAAATATAATGAAGTTAAATATATAATAATTCATTATCTAGTTAAATATAGATGTATTTGTTGCATCTCTGAAATTATTATAATGAAGTTATGATGGCTTTGGCCAAACTTCTTTTTTGTCCTTTAAGATTATACATACCGTTCTTAGCTTTTCTTTTCTCTCTTTTTTTTTTTTTCTTTAAGGTTTAGGGTTTAGGAGCTAATAAATGAATAAACTAATATGTACAAATTTCTCTATTTCCTTGCGTTTTATTATCTGTCTGTATTTTTATTAAGCCCACTTTTTTTATAACAATTAACTATTACATGTTAGTACTACCCAAAAAAAAAAAAAACAATTACATGTTAGTAATGTTGGTAAACACTTTTTATAAAATAAAACAGGTTATAATATAATACATCTGGATATCAAAACAAGTTATTAGACGGGATAAAATAAACTCCTTCCCTCTGGATTTCTATAATACATCATGAACAAGAGAGACCTCTAGCTTTCAAATCAGTCGTTGCACCCACCAGTGTTCCTTCATTAACACCTTTTCTTCGGCCTCTTTTGCATCTCCCTATAGGTTCTACATTTTTAACAATTTTTAGGGTCTTTTTCCCTTCCTTTTCATATAAGTATATGATTTATCTTCTTCTTTTTTTGAAAGAACAATCTTCAAAGCTTTTGTTGCTACTGTTTGGTCTTGTTCCTGCTTTTGATTTGCATGCCCAATTTTGTAGATAATAAGTTAGATGACTAGACATAACATTTGTAATGAAATAAAGGTACCTCAACTATTTATTTTAACATTTTCTATTCGTTGCCAATATGGTACATTTGTATAAGTTATCATTGTTTGCATGAAATTTTGGCAGCCTATAAATTGTTACATCATACATGCTACATACATAGACATATAGTACAACATATAAAAAAACTATGTATTAAAATATGTTATATGTTTAGTATTTTATATTAGTACTAATATGTTCATTAATTAGTAGACACTTGTTATGTACAATGGGAGATTCACAAGGAATAGGTAAAACTTCATATAACTCATGGACCTTGCAAGAGAGTAATATGTTACTAGAACTAATGGTTGATGCTGCCAATCGTGGATGGCGTGATAATAATGGTGTGTTCAGCAAACTAATTGTCGAAAGCAAGATACTTCCTAAACTTGATGAAACACTTGGGTGTAGTAAAAATTATACTCAGTATTAGAGCCGTTTGAAATGGTTTAAAACGCATTATCAAACATTTTCTGATCTCACGAGATGTAACTCTGGCTTTGGATAGGATGCTGCCACACAAAGATTCACTACCACATATGAAACTTGGAATAAAGACTTTAAGGTGAGATTCAATTTTCATAAGAATATATTTTATATTGTATCTTGTATATTTTTTTTGTAGTTTTATATGTTAACAAGTTTTTTTTTTCTTTTTTACATTTTGCAGTCTCATCCAAACCAGAAGTACCTTCGCACATACACTTTTGCTGACTTTGAAGATTTGAAAATTGCTGTTGGTAATGCATCTGCCATTGGGAAATACTCTATTGGATTGGGAGATGATACCGATGCAAGAATTTATAGGCAGGGAGAAAGTACACAGGTTAGGATAGATGACTTAGTATTTGATGAGAATAATGAGGCATATGTGCAAACTCTTGATCCACTTTCACCCAGATATAATGAATCACCAGCTTCAGAGTTTGATCCATATTTAGAAGTTCCTACAGAGAACATTGTTCGAAGAAAATAGACTAGAATTGAGGTTGAAGGGAATACTCTCTCATTTGATCAGAATAGCAATCAAGTTGATCTTCTAGAAAAAACTTTCTCAGGGTCTAGAATCAATTGGAAAAATTGCCATTGAAATTCAGGGAATTTATAGCCTAATGGAGAAAAGAGAAATGGAAAATAGTCAAAAAGAGAAAAAAAAAAATGATATTTGGAATGCTATCAAGGAGACTCCAGAATTGGATAATCATGGCCGCTATAAAGCCCTTGCTTTGATTTAAAAAATGGGAATCAAAGATGCATTCTTGAAGATGTCACCTTAAGAGCGCTTAGAGTGGATATCTTTTAATATAGAATGAGTTAAAATAGCTTAAATATGTTTAGCTATCTGGTTATGCTTTTGTCAGTAGTTTGTTTAAGTGAGCTATCTGGTTATGCTTTTGTCAGTAGTTTGTTTAAGTGAATTTTTTTTCTTTGCTTATACTGGTCGAATATTATGTTATTTTGATTAAATTATTTTTATATACTGGACTTTTTTATCAAAGAGATTTTTTTTTCTTGATATTATTATTATTATTTGCATTTGATAATTTATAATAATATTGTATGTTATGTTTTAGATCAGTAAGAAGAAGAAATGGAACAAGAAGAAGTAGAAGGAAGAGATGCTCAAGAATATGAAGAGTTTTATGTTACCATTAAATTAGTATTGTTGGCAATGCAAGCAATACTTGAAGTGTTCGATGCACTGATGATCAGCATATATATGTGGTGAATATATTGAACGTCCACTGGCTCATCAACTAATCACTACTAAAGGGTATAATTATATACACAAAGTATTGGAAGAAGGTCCTCAACACTTTCGACAACTATATAGGATGTATCCATATGTGTTTTTAAAGCTATGCAATATTATTAGAGAAAAAACACATTTGCAAGATACAAGATACATTTGCATTGAAGAAATGCTTGCAACATTTTTACTTATCATAGGTCAAAATTCTCGATACCGTCTGACTCACAAGACGTTTAGTCGATCACATTTTACAATGAGCAAAAATTTTAACAAAATTTTAAAGGCTTTGAATACAATAGCACCTAGTATGATGGTTAAACCAAAATTTATAGTGTCAAGTAAATTTAAAGAAAGTACAAGATTTTACCCTTACTTCAAGGTAAGTTATCGAATTTTTTTCTATTTATTTTTTTCGTTTGTATTTGTAGTAGTAATAATAATAAGTACATGTCATTGTTATTTTTAGTGTTATAATTATTGTTTTAACACTTTATGTTTTCTATTTAATTATAAATTTTATTGTTTATTTTAGGATTGTATCGGCTCCATTGATGGAACACATATACCAGCAACAATAGCGGGTCGTGATGTAAGTAGCTATCGTAGTCGTCATGGAAAAATATCACAAAATGTATTAGCAGTTTGTAACTTTGATTTGGAGTTCATATACATGCTTAGTGGATGGGAGGGTTCAGCTCATGATTCAAAATTATTACATGATGCTTTATCAAGAATGAATGGACTTAAAGTGCCACAAGGTATCTATAAATATATATCTGTATATTATATATGTATGTATGTATTTTTCAATACATATTAATTTTTGCAAANGTATCTATAAATATATATATCTGTATATTATATATGTATGTATGTATTTTTCAATACATATTAATTTTTGCAAAAATAATATTATGTATTGATTATTAATATCTTATAAATTTAGGTAAATACTTTCTTGTGAATTGTGGATTTCCAAATCGTAGACAATTTCTTGCTCCATTTCGAGGGGTTCGATACCATTTGCAAGATTTTTCTGGTCAAGGTCGTCATCCAAAAACTGCAGCTGAATTGTTCAATCTCTGCCATTCTTTCTTAAGAAATGTAATTGAGAGGATTTTTGGTATATTCAAATCTAGATTCACAATTTTTAGGTCAGCACCTCCATTTCCAATTAAAACACAAGCAGAGCTAGTTTTAGCTTATGCAGGATTGCATAATTTTCTTCCTAAGTAATGTCGTTCTGATGAATTTTCTATAGAGCCAGATGATGAATATGCATCATCAGTATTAATAAAAGAAACTAAAGAGAATAACTTTCAGGAGGTGTTTGAAAGTCAAGAGCAACAACAAGAGAATGCCAATCAATGGAGAGGCACAATATCTTCAAACATGAGGAGAGATGCCCAAAATGAAAGAAATCAACATAATGAACAATGAGTTTTTGTTTTTGTTTTTTTGCATATGATAATAAATATTGAAGATGGTATAAAACTTTATCTAACATTATTTTGATATTTTAATTCAACTTGTTAGTGCTAATTTTTTTTCTTTATATTTTTAATTTTCTTTCTTGGTTCTACTCAATTATATTAGACAAGTTTAATATCTATGTATATGTTGTTTAATATCCATGCATATATTTGCTTGTCATAGAAGTTTGTTAATATTTGTTTATTTGTCTAAATATGTTATGGTATAGTTTGATTTCTAAAATATTAATTATATGAAAATAAAAATCAAATGATTTGAATTCCATCTAAATCTATCATAATAAAAGTCTCACAAATTCCATTAAACTCTACGTAGGATTCTGATGGATTCTATAGAATTCTTTTAAAATCTTTCAATTCCATTAAACTCATTAACTCTTTTAAAATCCATCAAATTTCTAATTCAATAACCCCCCTTAAAGTAACTCTTATCCCTCTTTTTCAAAAATGCCCTTCCCTTTTAAATTTAAAAATTTGAAACTTTAAGGGTAAATTCGAGAATAGCAAAGCAACAAAAGATAAATACAAATTTACCATCTTATTTTACTTCTCTTTTAAAACCCTTATCTATGCAAAATAATCATTTAGAATTTAAAGTGTATAGAAACTAAAATACTAATAGAGATAAACTTGTTTATTCATTAAAAAAAATTGAGATATATTTGTTTCTTGCAAATCATTTTTTAATAAAATTAATAAACTCAAGAATTTAAATTAACCCAAGGTAATAACTTAAATAGTTGTTAAAGAATTAAAAAGATATTTTCTATGGGTGTTTAATGTAAACAAAATTAGTAATTTAAAATTGATAAATAGCTAAAAAAATAGATTAAATTGTTTAATCAAATGCACAAAATTCATCATTGATGACCTAGGACGTAATTAAAGTTTGGGGTGTCACTTGTTTAATTTTTATTTTTTCTCTTGGATGTAAGAGAACACCAGGGATTTAAAAAAAATTACTTTGGGTGTGGGAGAGCACGGCCCCTGAAGGCCCATGGGATGATTTGTTTTTCTCTTGAGGTGTGGAGGAACACTGGGACTCATATATATATAATATATATAGTTTTGATACAAAACCCGACTGTCGGGTTATTACAGATCCTGACCCCTCCCCAATTTCAAAATCAAGCACCCCACCCTCCCAATTTCTGATTTCAATTGAAATCAAATGCACGCACGTGATCAGCACGATCTATAGCCCAAAATTTCCCCCCGACCCCCCCACCCATTTGCGCATCTTCCCCAAAATTCCCCCCCCCCCACCCNGCACATAGCCCTCATTCCCTCCCTTAACTCGCCGGAGGTAACCGGTATCCTCAGACCTCCCACCGATTGGCCCCCGCGATGGCACAATCTTTCCACAATATCCCCCCCCCCCTCGTCTGCGCACAAAGCCCTCACTCCCTCCCTCAGCGTTGCCGAGCCTCAATTGGCTCCATCCTCGAGCCCAAAGCATGTCGGGTGATTCTTTTCCATCGCCACAATCCAAAGCACGAACCTCCCCCAGTCGTGCAGAGCCCAGGCTCAGGGAATCTCCTCAATCCCCAGCCTCGCCAATTGAGGCTCGCACAAAGCCCAATCAAGATCGATTGAGGCTCGCGCACAACCCAGCCTCACTGATTGAGGCTCGATCTCTCACCGGTACCTCCCTCTTCAGCTGCACACACCCTAGCCACTATCAGGTATTTTTCAATTTGATCCTTTTAACATTTTTTTATGTCTTGCAATGATAAACCTAGGTTTGGAATCAACACACACCCCATATTCCCAGAGACAGGTTTGAGGAAATTGAACGTGTGATAAATTGTAAATTGCAGAGACATGAGGAAATTGAACATGTTGTAAATTGTAATAGATTAAATTGTAAATTGCATAGACGTATTGGAATTTAAGAATTTTAGTAGAATTGAAAAATTGTAAATTGTATGATTTTGAATGGAAAAATTGTAAATGCTGCTATGTTGATGATTTTGGAACCAGGCACAAGTTGGTGGAAATATTGGATGCTTTTCATTTTAATTGTAATTTTTGATAATAAACTATATTTTCATGTTCAATGGTTGATTGAGTTATATTAGTAGGAAATAAACCAAATTTTCATGTTCAAAGCTATGCATATTTTTTTTTTCTGTTTTGGTAATTTGGAGCTTAAGGAATACAAATATAATTAATAATGATAAATAATAATGCTCTGCATATTTTTTTTAGTTTGGTAATTTGGAGCTAAAGGAATACAAATAGAATTAATAATGACAAATAATAATGCTCTGCATATTTTTTTTTGGTTTGGTATTTGTTTAGGGATTAGTTTATACTCATTCTATGATTTTTAGAAATGTTAGCTTATTGTTGCAACAACATGTCAGATAATAGCGAAACACAATGTTTTACTCCACAAGTTGCAAATGAGATCAAACCAAAGGTCAATCAGGAATTTAAAACTGTAGAAGAGGCATTTAATTTTTATAATGTATATGCAAAACAGTGTGGATTTAGTGCAAGAGTTAACAATAGCAAAAGAAAAAAAGGTGAGCTAGTGTGGAAACAATTTGTTTGCTTTAAGGAAGGGCAGAGAAATGACTATTATGAGAAGAATGAAAAATATACAGTCGAAAGATCAAATGAAAGAAATCGAGGAACTATTCGAGTTGGCTGCAAAGCTAAGATGACAGTGGTTAAGCGGAAAACTAGATTGAAATGGGTTGTTAGTTTTTTTGTGGAAGGGCATAATCATTCTCTTGCAACTCTAACTAAGGTGCATTTGTTAAGGTCACATAAGAATGTGTCGGTAGGAAAAAGAGTTTTGAGCCAACAGTTAGCATAAGCAAATATCCCAACTTGTCAACAAATTAGAGTGATGGAAATAGAAGCTGGTAATCCTCAAAATGTTGGATGTACTGAGAGAGACTTAAGAAACTATGTACATCGAGTGAGAGATGAGAAAAAAGAGACTGATGCAGAATTGTTAATAGAATTTTTTTCTTCTTAGAGAGAAAAAAATCCAGCATTTTACTTAAGTTATGAACTGGATGATGAAAATCTGCTTGTCAGATGCTTTTGGGCAGATCCGTTTTCAAGGAGATCATATCGTTTTTTTTGGTGATGTGCTCGTATTTGACACAACTTATAACACTAACATATATGATATGATATTTTCCCCTTTAGCAGGAGTGAACAATCATGGTCAAACTATCATTTTTGGATGTGCTTTGTTGAGTGGTGAGAAAAGTGAATCTTTCGTTTGGCTATTCAATCAGTTTTTGGATGCTATGCCTAGAGGTGCACCTCAGGTTATTATTATTAATCAAGATCATGGAATGAATAAGGCCATTGCTCAAGTTTTTCCATCAACTTATCATTGATTCTGCATATGGCACATTCTGATGAAATTTTCTGAAAAATTAGATGCCATACTTTATTGAGACAACTATATGTTGTTTAAAAATGTCATTTTCAATTCTGAGACTGCTGAAGAGTTTGAAAGTTGTTGGGTAGAGTTGATACAAGAACTAGGCCTAGAAGACAATCTATGGTTGCATTAAATGTTTGAAATCCGTAGCAAGTGGATTCCTCCATACTTTAATCATATATTCAGTGCAGGAATCTTTAGCAGTCAAAGAGCAGAAAGTTCACATGCATTTTTCAAAAGGTACATCTCAAACAAAAACTCATTGATGGACTTTATTATACGTTTTAATAGAGCAATTAATCATCAAAGACATGATGAGTTAGTTGCAAATCATGTTGATGTGAATGAGCAACCAAAGTTGAAATCCATGTGCCCAATGGAGACACAAATGGTCAAAATTTACACGAAGAGAAATTTTTTAATGTTTCAAGATGAGATGTTTGAAAATGCTGCATATTTCTTAAGTAGTACATTTGAGGATGATGTGTCTGATGTCTATACCGTGGAAAAGGCAACTGGAAGTAGTTCATCAAAGAGTAAACATGTTACATATAATAAGTATATAGACTATTTTTCATGCAGCTGTAGATTATTCGACTTCAAAGGAATCCCATGCAGACATATGTTGGCATTTTTTCATGTTAAACAAATCATGTTTTTACCAAGCAAATACATACTGTATTGGTGGACAAAAGTTACAAAGATTTGTGAGCTGTGGGATAAGGATGGTCAAGTACTGAATGATGACGGTGATATGTCATTGGTCACGAGGCATGCAAGTTTATCTTGATCTGGTTCGACTTTAATTGATGATGCATATCTCATTACCAAGGGTACTAAATTTCTTTTAAATGAATTTGAATTGTTATGTGTTAAAGTTAAGGATATTAATGGTACCACAGTTGGAATGCTTGAATCAAGTAGCAGAAGAACAAAAGATAATCAAAGTATTAATATCCAATGCATATGAGATCAAAAGGTTGTATGAGAAGATTGAAATATTCGAAAGAATTATCAATTTCAAAATCAAGACTTTGTAGAGGATGTGGACTTCATGGGCAACAGCATAACAAAAGAAATTTCCCTAGGTTGCAAGAAAGGTAAATTTATAATTATTTTTTTGTTTCCATTTAAGTTCAAATTGAAACATTTAAATTATGATTAGTTACATTTTTATTCATATATTTTTATCATCTAGATCCACAATAAATTATCAAAATTTTAATGAGCATTCATCAAGTGAAGATGACGAATTAGTTTCTCAAGCTAGTACATTTTTATACTAAAATTTTAAATTAATCTTTGTAGGCGGTGGTTATTGCTATTAGTTTTTATAATTCCAACAGTATATCATTGTTATTGATTTGTAGGATCAAATTTATGTAGACGAACGAAAAAATTATAGTTGTTGATCAAGTAATGAATTTTGCAGTGAAGGTGATATTTCATAATGTTCAGTCACTTTTTTGGCAATTTCGTGGTAATGTTTTTAATTTCTGGGATGATTTATGTGTTTAATTTATGGGATCATTATATGTCTTATTTAAAACACTCAAATTAGCTTTGGTGATGTTTTTAATTTATGGGATCATTTATGTTTATGATCCATTTTTTTATGGACTTTATTTTAATTAGTGAGACTTTTCGTTTTGTCTATTTTAATCAGTGAGACCTTTAGTTTTGTCTATTTTAATTAATGAGACATGAAATGTCTTTTATTTATTTTTTGTGGCAAATGAATTTCCTCTCAATTTATGCAAGTAGAGTTAATATAATAACTAGTTATCTTCATTTGATACAATCACTTGTTATCTAATACCAAGTACAATATCATTTAAACAAATCTACACAATTTTCCAAAAATTACACATTGATATCAAAGCTATAAAAATTATACTTAGTAATTTCCAGTCATAGTAATAACAATATTTCTGTTTCATGAGATGTTCCACAATGCTTTGCTACTGCTGCATTAGGTCGTTCACTTTGGATGTCAATTCTTGCACATTATAATTTAGTTTATTGACTTCTAGAATCAGATATTCTATCTTATCTATATTCTCATGATCTATTTCATTATCCCATACAAACATTCCACAATAAATACCATCCTACAAAACACTTTTATAGTCAATATATAAATAATTTATGTAATAAACACTATCATGCAAAACACAAAATATAATTCGTAGGTAAATTTACCTTAGAATTATGGCATTTCCAAAATTTTTGGTTTGGATTCTTTTCGCTACGAGAGATGTGTAATTTCATGTTACCACCACATTGAAATTTTAATTTTCATGAACTTTCATGTGCACTAGATGTCAACATTGCTGCAAAGCAAAAGCAACAATATGAACATCAAACAGATTTGTGCAAACAAAATATAGCATTCCAAAAAAAACAAATTTGTGAAACAGCAATATAACTTTAAATGTATATATTTCTTGCATTCATAAGTGAAATATAATATCAAATGCTTAAGCTAGTGTAATTTGAAACCTCCCTTCTTTTTAAAGGAGACTTTTCATTGTGATGGAAAAAAAATAGAAAATAAAGGATGAGAATCTCCAAATGCACAACAAAAAGATCTAGACCAAATGCATACTAAAATATTTTTCCCATAAATCCTTACAGGAAAGATAATTCAAATCTACAGATAGATTAAGACCACCATATAGTTATATTGAAAATGACACATGCATTATAATTCAATCCAAATTTGATATGCAATCACAAAAGAGAAAATAACCTTAGCCACAGCTAGCCTATAACTTATTTTCATATCACAAAGAGCATTTCCATCTAATTAATTTCCATCAACTTAGCCATACTTTTTGAGTTTTTTAAAGTCCCAGATTGTTAACCATACCTTATAAATCAACCAAATTTTCTCTCAACTATAAATCAACCAAACACTATAATTTCCATAGACAAAAAGTCTCTGTTTGTTCTCAACTATAAATCAACCATCAACTAAATATCACTGCAAGAAATATAATTTTCGATTTATCACTGCAAGACATAAAAAAGTGTTAAAAGGATAAAATTGAAAAATACCTGATCTTGGCTAGGGAGGGAGATACCGGTGACCAATCCTCAATCGGTGATGTTGGGCTGTGTGCGAGCCTCAATCAATGAGGCTGGGGAGGGAGGAGATTCCCCAAGCCTGGGCTCTGCACGGCTGGGGGAGGTTCATGCTTTGGATTGTGGCGATGGAAGAGAATCACCCGACAAGCTCTGGGCTTGGGGAGAGAGCCAATTGAGGCTCGGCAACACTGAGGGAGGGAGCGAGGGCTTTATGCGCAGACGAGGGGGGGATTTTGGGGAAAGATCGTGCGATCGAGGGGGGCCGAGGCTCGATCGGTGAAAAGTTTGAGGATACCGGTTACCTCCAGCGAGGCTGAGGGAGGGAAGGAGGGAATGAGGGCTCTGTGCAGGAGAGAGGGCTCGATCGGGGGGTGGGGGGGAAATTTTGGGGAAGATGCGCGAATGGGGCGGGGGGTTGGGGGGAAATTTTGGGCTAGCGTACACTTGCTGATCACTTGTGCGCATTTGATTTCAATTGAAATCAGAAATTGGGGGGGTGCGGCGCTTGATTTTGAAATTGGGGAGGGGTCCGATCTATAATAACCCGACAGTCGAGTTTTGTATCAAAATTGTATATATATATATATACCAAAATGAAAGATAAAAGATTTTGTTTAAATATTACATATGAAAGATTTTGTTTAAAATATGAAAGATGAATTTATTAAAATGTTTTAAATATTACATAAAAGATTTTGTTGACTGATGTACTTATATAAAACTAAAAACTAAAACTTAAAAATTACAAATTGACTTTCTTCGGAGTTTTTCTGAATTGTAAAGGAAAATTTTCCAATGTGAACTTCTTTTGAATGTGGATTTTTATAGTTGAAAGCTCTGGTTGCTCTAGCTTCACGTTCTGATGGGAACTTACTTTAACTCTGGGTAAATTGCTTTTACTTTTTTTTGGTGACTGATGGGAATCTACTTTAACTCCGAGTAACTTGCTTTAATTTTTGCATTTCAGTTATCTGCTTTCACTTTGAGTAAATTGCTTTTACTTCTGCTTTTCGGTGACTCATGGGATTCTCCTTTCACTCTAGGTAAATTGCTTTTACTTTTGGTGTATCTTTAACTGTAGTTCCGTAATCAAAATGATCTTCGCTATCTTCATATTTAATTTTTTAGTTTCTTTTGTTTGTTGTTGACTGGATGATGCCTCTGATTCATCATCAGAATCTTCAAGTTTTGAGGCTTGTTCCATTAATTGCTTTGCTAATTTTAATAATTCTTTCTTTGATTGGGATTCTGTAGATGTAGTTGGTTCTTCTTTTTACTGTGATTCTTTGGGAAATTCTTTCATTACTTGGGCTTCAATTCTCTCACAGTTGAATTTGTCCCACTACTAATTTGATGAGTACGATAGACGATATCATCTTCTAAACTGTACTATCATTTGAATATCCATGGGATTTTATATTTGTACATAAATATAAGAGTGCCTAAAAACTTCTTTTCTTGCTGATGGGGTTGATAATTTTGTATGAAATATGTGTATAACTCTTGGAATTTGGGGGGAAATGTTGGGTTTCCAGCCATGATCGGTCCACCATTGTTAGAACCAACTGGGAAAATTTCTTTAGAATTTACTATCCCAGCTAATGAACTATGAATGACTGAAGGTTTCATTTTGATGAAGGAAAACTTCATCCCATTCATCAATATAGTCATGGTAATTAAATGTGGTTTCTTGGATTGTTTTAAAACGGAATGGAGAAGATTGCCATTCACTCCAAGTGATGACTTTAAGTATAACAATTTTTTGTGGTTGACTAGAGTATTTTGTTGTTCATATATGGGGCTGATAGTTACTGAGTTGGTTTTTACTAGTATATCAGTATAAACCTAAGAGTTTTACTGGGATGTAATGAAAATTAGGTGGAAAAAGTTTATTGTTTGCAGATTTGCTGCAGGGATTCTTTCAAAAGGTGGTTCAATGAAAAAAGTGTATAACTAGCAAGATCATGATATGGATATGTTTTCTTCATGGTGACTGGGTTAAATGGCTGACTGAGGACTATTGCATATGGGTCGTATGCAGTGACTAGTGCTAACTGGTAATTTGGTTTGATGGGATCAACCGTAATGAATAAATTGGAACTGAGGTTTTGTTTTGATGACTCAAGCTTAACTAATTGTTTTGACTAACTTGAAGATCCAGGTTAATTGATTGTTTTCTTTTTGTCTTCCATTTTTATCTATCTTTCCCTATAAGAATTCACGTGTGAAAAAATCAAGGATACTATTTTTCTCTCTTTGAATATATTCAATATTAAAATAAAAAATACTTAATATGGACTGCCATTTGGCAAAAATCTGTTTTGAAACAATGTTTTTGACATCTTTTTCTAAAACATATTTGGTTGATTTGCAATCAATTTGGAGTAGAAATTTTTTATTTAATAAATCATCTTCGAATTTTGAAATACATAAAACAATTGATAAAATTTCTTTTTTGATGGTACTATATTGGTTTAGGATGATGTCCAGGTTCCAGAGCGAAACCGAACGATCTGTTCAGATGACTCCTGGGTAAAGTTTTGAAATAGAACTCCTCCAAATCCAATTTCAAAGGCGTCTATTTGGACAATTTTAAATGAGTTCAGGTTTTAGAGTGAAACTGAATGATCTGTTCAGATGACTCAGGGGTAAGTTTTTAAAATAGAATTCCTCTAAATCCAACTTCAGAGAGGTGTTTGTTTGGACAAATTTAAATGAGCTATCTGAGAGTATTCCTAAGCACGGTAATGACTTAATATATGTTTTTATTTCTTGAACTATGATAGTATGTTTTTATGTTCATGGTTCTGGGTTGTTTTTTAACCTATTGAATAAGGGTTTACATTTAGCTCTAAGGTTTTCATAAAACCCTGCTACATAATTAAGTGAACTTAAAAATCTCTGTAATTGGTTTTTTTCTAAAAGTTGATCTGGAAATTTATTAGCAAATTGAATTGCCCTATCTATAGTTATGATCTATCTTTGGTACATATTGAATCCTAAAAATCTTATTTTTGTTTTTAAAATAGTTTTATTTTTAAGGCTGAAACTACTAGTCCATTTTCTTTAATTATCTTAGCAAATATATTCAAATGTTTCTAGTGTTGATCTATTGATTGAGAAAACACTAATACATCATCTATGTAGACTAATGTAAACTAACTATATGGGTTAAATATGTCATTCATTATTTTTTAGAATTCACTAGGGATAGTTTTTAATCCAAATGGAGTGACAAATGATGTTTTGTATCTTTCTTGATTACTGATTTGTATTTGCCAAAATTCTGATTTCATATCAAATTTAGAGAATATTGTAGCTTCGGATATACGTTTAATTAAATCTCTTTTATTTTAGGATTAGGTATCTAATCCATTCTAATACTTCATTCAGTGGTTTATAATTAATTACTAGTCTTGGGACTTCTCGTTTTAATTCTGTCTATTTACGAACATAAAAGGCTAAACACAACCAATGAGATTTGTTATTTCTAATTATTCCTTTACTAAGTAATTTTGAGATTTCCTTTTTACAATATTCTAGTGTTTCTTCATTCATTTAAATAGGTCTAGCTTTTGTTGATATCTTTCTTTCATCAAAGTTTTTAACGTAAGGTAAATTAACTATATACTTTTTCCTGTGCCAAAAGGCATTTGGTAAATCTAAGCATATTTCATTTGTAATTTTGTTTCAAAATTTTTAATCTGTTGTTGTAGGTTTCATTTACTAATTGTTCTTCTATTGTTGCATATTTAATTTCTAGCTATAAATAATTTAAATGATTAATTTTGGAGTTTATTAAGTATAAATTATTTTAGATTGAATTTTCTTTTAGGATATTGATGTCATCCATTCTGTTTTTGTAATGAATTCAAAAATTACATTTTCTCCCATAGGTTAGCTAATTATACTATCATTTTCTATGGTAAATGGGTTTAATAATGTTATGAATGGTATTCCTAAGATTACTCTATTTGTCATGCTTTTAATTAAAACAAAGGATGTTTTAAAACATATGTTATTTTGACATACATGTGCATTATTGATTTCATATTTTAAGTGCATTTTACTTCCATTGGCTTATGATAGTTTTTCTCTTGATTTTTCAAAATTTTTGGAAGGAATTATTTCTTATTGAATACAATTTAAGTCTATTCCTATGTTAATTAGCGCATAAGTTTGTAAACTGGAAATCTTTTTTTATTATTTTTATGTTGATATGCCATTTTCTATATTTTATGTTTTGAATTCTTGCCATGCAATTATTGTGACTATCTATTTCTTCTAGGTTATTAATTTGTTAATCTTCTTTTATTGTTTTATTATATGTTAGGTCAGTAACTTGTTGTTCTAATTTTGTAGTTTGGATTTTTAATTCTTTAATTTCTGTTTTCAATATTTTTATTTCATAATATAGATCGGTTGTTGTTAATTTTTTATTTTTATTCTTAAATATATTTAATGTTTCTGTTACTCCAATTTTTGATTGTGGTATAGTATCATTTTCTTGATTACTTAATACCTTTTTTTTATACTTTTTTAAATAATGTATTATTTCTTCTGGATTATCTAATTTTCTTAATAATTCTAAGACGAGATCATCTTCTTCATATTTATTTAATACATTTATTGTTTTTCCTATGCAGCATGTATATAAGCAACCTAGATTAATATCATTGGAAGATCTACTAGTTTCTGATTCTAGTTCATGGTTTGTACTTGTAATTCTAGAACACTAATTAATTTTTGTTTTTCTTCATTTTTTATTTTTAATTGATTAATTATGGATTTAACTGTACATTTATTAGCATAATGTCCATATTTGTTACATTTATAACATTTTACTTTATCTTTTGAAAAATTTGTTTTATTTTTATTGTAAAATATTTTAGGTTTTTTATTTCTATAATAATTGTTGTGATCATTTTTATAATTATACTTGTTCGATTTATTTGGTTTTTCAAAGTTTTCTTTTTTATTGTATATTTTTTCTCCTCTTTCTTCTAATCCATATTGGGTACAGAATATTCATAATTCATAACGGGCTTTATTTTTATCATTATTTACTTGTCTAGTTATTTTTATGTTAATACACATTTTTAATCCTTCCTTTTTGATTAGAGATATTATATCTCCATATGTCACTACAAAAAAAAACGATGTTTTGTGACGGACGCAAATTCGTCACAACGTATATTATTTGTGACGGATTCGTCACATAATCAACCAACTGTGACTGTAACTAACCCGTCACAGTGCTTTCGCAATAGACCCGACACAAATTCTCTTCAGTGACCGTTTACTGTTTAGCGTCACTAAAAATGAAGTGTTAGTGACGGCAAACATCCGTCACTAATATTCCGACCCATTGTAATTTTCCGACGAGTCACCGCCGGCAAGGATTAAGTGACGGCTAATATTCCGTCACAATAACCGTATAGTGACAGTATAGTGACGGCTAACCGTCACTGTTAATTAAATGTGACGGACAAACAACCGTGACAATTGTGAGTTTTAGTCACGACATTGTGACGGGTTTCCGTCACAATGGCACAACTGTGACCCCTTAAATGTCACTGTTACTTAATTGTGACGGCAAGATAACCGTGACGAAAGAACAGTTAAGTCACGACTTTGTGACGGATTTCCGTCACAGTTGCCCTTGACTTTGTGGGGCCAACAACGCTTTTCTGTGACAATTTTGTGACGGATTTCTGTCACTTATTTATATTTGTCACGGTTTGTATCCTTCACATAAACATTGTTGTGACGGTTTTGTGACGGTTTCCCGTCACGGATATATAATTGTCGCCGTTCTTAGCCTTCACTTATACATATCGTTGTTGTGACTGTTTTGTGACGGTTATCCGTCACGGATATTTATTTGTCACAGTTCACGTCCGTCCCTTATACATATGTTTTGTGACGCGGTTGTGACGATTTTCCGTCACATATAAGTTATTGTGACCGTCCATAAGGAAAGTTTATTGATGGGTTTTTTGTGTTTTTCCTGTCACACTATACCATTTGTGACGGATTCTATGTTTAATATTAGAAATACCAAGGAGGTATCTAGTTTATCCTTTCCCTGTAATTGTGACACTCAAGCACTATATCATTATGACATCACAACCCCAATTGTATAATAAACATATTAAATTCATCACTAACAAATTGCATTTAATTTATCAAGACACATTCATATGAATCCATGCTTGCACAACCATGTTTGCTAATTACATACCATACTTCATTAACATTATACACAACATCGAACTTGTCCATTAGGTTGCACAAATTTTTCATTCAAGCACTTCCACCACTCTAGTGCTTGAATTAAAAATTATGTCCTAACATTTGGATAACCCAAAAACAAAAGTTCAGCTAACAAATTTCTATGTAGTTGCATTTTCACACAACATAAACTTGTCACAGCATTCTCAAAATATACATAGCTGTTAAATATTAATAGTAAGCTGCCCAACTTCAACATGCATATACATTTTGCATAACCTATCAGCAATGTGTCCTAAATAGAAGTCATGACTCACCAAAACGAGCTTCTTTGACGTCAAAAACTGCATTGCGAAGCTGGAAATACCCTGCACAAATAAGACACCCCTTTTGGTTTTTTTCTTCAATATTCAAAATGATAACCCAAAAAACAAAAAATCAGCAACCAAACAAATTCATCAACTACTTCCAACCTCCTCCGCTTGAAGGAAACATGCTTCTAAAACATACTCAACACCAAAAACAGCAAAAAAATGTACATTCACAGTAGCTAGCTAGTTGCATTTCACAAGGATCCCCCAAAAAACACAAAAAACAGCAACTATCCAAATTCATCAAATACTTCCAACTATTTATATCTTTAAGTAAACATGCTTCTAAACCATTTGGAACACCAAAAACAACAAAAAATGTACATTGACAGTAGCTAGCTAGTTGCATTTCAAAATGATAACCCAAAAACAATAAATTTAATGAATATCTCTGTTTGTGATATTAGGCAAGCGGCTGAAGATGGTGTTGGCGGGTTGTATACAAGTACAAATGCAAAACAATTCCATTTCTTCAAGTTTGTCTTGTCGGTCAGAGTAATTGAGGTCAGAGGATATGACAATATATTGGGAACCTATATGGACCTACCACGTGGACTGCACAATTAGCATCCATCAAAATAAGAGTTCTCATAGATTTTGTTATAAATAAAGTACAAATGCAAAACAATTTCATTTCTTCTAATTTGTCTTGTCGGTCAGAGTAATTGAGGTCAGAGGATATGACAATATATAGGGAACCTACATGGACCCACCACGTGGACCGCACAATCAGCATCTATCAAAATAAGAATTCTCATAGATTTTGTTATAAATATGCATTTAACAAAATAGGTGCCTCTTTCTTGTGTGGTGGTGGGTTTAGGTTTTGGCTTGGCTCTGATCGTAGGATCTGAATTCATCCTAAATCTTATGTAACTTCATATACCTTTTACAATTTAAAATACATATAATTTGATGTTTAAGTCATTCACCCAAAAAAAAAAAAGGTTTGATGGTTAAGTCCATTTAAAATGTTAAAATAAAGTGTATGTCCATGTGTATACATATATATATATATATATATATTCTCAAAATACTTTGGTACTCATTCCAATTGGAGGACCATATAAAATTTATCATTGGGATAGGAGTAATTCGTGTTAAAAATTTATATTCCTCTATCGTAATCAGATACGACAGTTTGCCTTCTCTAGACCCATCTACTTTACTACTAATCATTTTAGCAAAGAATAAATAGATAAATAAAAAGAAGAAAGTTAGCTAATAATCAATCTGATAAAGGAGGATGCTTTCTCAAACTGTGACTGTCTTATCTAAATTGTCTTTTACAAGTATTCTTTTATTAGATGAATCAAAACAAAAACTAAACAAAAGCATCTTTGTTCAATGTACTACTAAGAGTTTTGAATATCTTTTATTAGGGAGTCTCTGAAACCATAATTGGCTTACTTCTTTAACTAATACTTCCACAATTTCTAAAATTAAACTTTAAAAGCTCACATGGGAACTAAGCTTAACCATTAATTACCCCAAGTTTCTAGACAAGTAGTTTAGTTTGACCATGAAAGTGAGGATAGCAGCCTCAAAATCCCCATGGGAAATGTGACATCTAAAACCCTTTTCTTGTTTTAACCATTTCAGCTATTAGGCACCTTAGGCTTGGTTTTGGCGAATTAGTGAATCACTAACAAGCACAGATATTATAGCACAAACATGAAAACTTAGATCGTGTCATTCAGCAATAACAGGTTTTTGAGCTAAAAGGGTGCATTTCTCAAGTTTATACTTACTAACGCAGCAATTAACCTCTTTGTCATGTGAAAGAAAAACTCCATGTTAATGTTATAATATATATACAGACATCTCTCATATTCATGAGCTACAGTTGACCAAAAACCTTACACTTATCTCTGGGAAATCACCGAAAGGATGGTGTACCGAACCATGAATGAGGATCAGTTAGATAATTTACACTCAATTAGACTTCATCTCTATATCTGAACTATCCTCTGGCTTATCATCGAGATTAACCTGCGGAAGAAGGCCAAGGAGTGGTAAAGGCAACAATGAGCTGAGGTTGCATAGGATTATCAAAAAGGTCAAGTTATCAAAACTATCTTTGGTGATGCCAAAGAGCTGGGTCAGACCAGCACCTATTAGTCCCCCAAGAACACTCCCTCCATTAGATATGGACATGAGAGTTGCAAAAAGTGTTGCTTCCATTCCCTCAGGACATAATCTAGCTGCTAGTACAAGAACGGGCATAAATGAAGCCTGTAACAGAAATAGTAATTAGAATTGCAGTAGATTCATTACCAGAAACAGTTAAGCCTGCCTAGTGTTTACGCACATTGATGAAGTCACATTTGCATATTTAAAAATCACAAAAGCTAAACACCTATGCTCTTTTAGGCTTTAACTAGAAGATCGGAAGGAAGTCATGACAGCCAATTAGACATAGTTATCTGCTTTATTTACTACAACTTTATATATATTTAACCTACATAGGCATCTGCTTTATGCAGAGTGTTTTTCTTTGCTTTATATAAAGACTTAAAGACTATCTTGCATCAAGGTCTTAAACAAGGCAACCTGAGTTTGAAGAGTTTAGTTCCCAGAAGTAATTAAAGAGCTTCCTTCTTAAATAGGGCAACCTGAGATAGAAAAAGGGCTTCCTTCTAAGTAACATGAAAACTCACAATCATTATCCTTCACTTCTGTTTTCTAGCTCAAGGAAAGTGACATAAAGGTAGGAAATGAATCCAAAATATTTAAGTATAAAACATATCAGGGTTGTAGCAGCAACAAACAAATTTTTATTCAAATGCATACCTGACCAAGAACTGTTAGGATCAAAGAATCTCCAATTGCAAACCATTCATCACTTATACCAAGCATCCGATTCAATCCAGTAACGAGTAGAACCTGAATGTAAAAAAAAACAAAAAACAAAAACCATATATAACGACAATGATGACAGTGTTTCAGCATAGTTGATTCAGAGGTAAATCTTTGATAGCAAAACAAAAACTAAGTCATCACAAACCTGAGTCATCCCAAGAGCTGAACCAGCAATTGTTGTTACAAGAAAAATCTTTTGCAAAGAAACATTTTTTAAAAATCCATTATATAGGCCAACACCAACCAGTGATGCCACTGATGTAACAAGCTTGACACGTCCTAGAAATTCCGGGGTGAAACCAAGTTTATTTGTGCTGGGGAAAACTCATCTTGTTACAAAGCATATTGTTACTATAATTTGAAAATAAAATAAAAAAAATCACTGCAACTTGACGCATTTAGTAAACAGAAAGCAAGGTAATGGAGAGTAAAAAAACTGGCATACGTGAAATAAAACATGGCAGAGTCTGACTGTGGTGTTGCCTGCCACAGGAAAATAAATATAGTGGGAAGAAAAACATTGGGCTGCCTGACAGCCCCCCACAACTCAATAATGTTCTCTTTTGAGCTTTCAAGAAAACTTGGGCCGGCCAAAATCTGCCCCCTTGCTGGACCTAGCACACGCTGTTCATTTACAAGAACAGCAACTGCAGATGTCATCAGTGGTAGCAATGCCGTGACACCAAAAACGAACCTGAGAAATTACTATAAAAAAGAGTGGTTTCTTTGGTTGAATCTTAACAATAAGAAATTATATCCATACAAGAACCATCTTATCTACCTCACACCATAAGCATCTACCAGGGAGCCACTGAAGTATGAACTCACAATTCCACCAAAAGCTGAGGATCCCCAACATAAGGATTGAAGAGACCCTGACATGCTTTGTGATTCACCACGAGCCCTCTCTACGACCATGGAATCTACAACCTATGCCATACCAAAACAGTCAAACTGCAACGTCCATGGAAATGGACAGGACATAATCCCAAAGGTAAAATGTTAAACAGTCATATTGTTTTCAAGTATGAGATATTTGTGGTGTCTTTGTCCGTATATGTATGTCTCCGTGAGTATGTGCAAGTAAGAGAGAGGCATTGTATAAAAATTCAAGTTTCAATTCAGGACAATAATAAAAAAAATAAAACACTATGCACCACTTAACATGCCCATGATGTCACACGCAGAAATTGCTGTTATGTACCAAAGAACTCCCCTCATGGCAATATAGTCCACAAACTGACTCCTATAGCCTATCGTGCATGCTGGAGAACCCAACCTAGATCCATAACAAATTAATGAAAAAAGATTTCTAAATATACTTACAACATCCGAGAAGGCAACTGATAGAGACCCAAGAAGTATGCACAAAGCAGCACTATACTTGCTGTCAACAAACGTGGCCATTAGGCTCCATGAGAGTGCACCAAGAAGCCCTGATAAAATCAAGTATGACCTTCTTCGGTAGCCAAAGAGTGGGACAGAATCGCTTCAAAAACCAAAGAAATCTTCAAAAATTACAGAAATAAAGATAATACTACACCTGATTGAGGAGAATGAATTGAGATAAGAAAGTAACTAAACGCACCTAATAAATCCATAAAGCGGTTTAACAAGCCAGGGTAGTGCAGAAAAGCCAGATATGACAGCTGTCTAGTCAACCAAGTATAATTTTTTCAGTCTTCAAGATATAAAACGAATAAAATGGATTTAATTAAATCCTCTATTGTGATTTAAGGCACACTCTCATCAAAAATATGCAATATATCAAATATTCAAATCCAGAGAACAAATGCTGCTTGACCATGAAGGAATACAAATAATATTCAAGAAAAGAAAATACACGTAACAGTAACACTACTTATCCCATGAAGAAAATGAGCTACTAGTATTAATATAACATAAACCTCTACCTCAACCAATGGAGTAATAAATGTAGAGCTCATATACCTCTGCAGGATCTAGATGCAAATCGTCTTTCAAGTAAAAACTGACTGCAAGCCTTGAAAGGCCTAAAACACCTTGAACAAAATATACCATAGCAACAGCAATATTGTCTGGGGACAAATCCACCCCAAAGCATGTTACATAGCTTCTTCGATATTTGTTTTTCCGAGGAACCGTTTTACTAGTACGGGACATATCTCCTTCCACATCTGTGGTTAACAAATCTCTATTTCCTGCACCTAATTGAGCATGAACATAAGCAACAAGAGGGAAAATATAACAAACTACAAGGGTGCAAAGAAAAGAAAGTGATAAGGGTGGAGAGAGAGAAGAGGGACCTTAAAGTATGCTATCAAAGTGTGACTATGACAAAAAAATATTCAAAGTAAAAGCAACTCATACTCCAAACATTCAAAATCTTAAAAATCCTCAAACTCGATTACTTAAAATCAAACAAGCGATGCTTCCAATTGCGAGTTGCTAAGATCACATCCAAATTTTCCTTTGCAGGGACCCACAATAATGGGGGAAAAAAATTACGATAGCTAAACCTTTGAAGCTCACTTCTACTACAATTATCCAAAGTCATTTCAGAACCCAACAAATCCAAAACACCAATACCCATTTAACCACACTAACTATAGCCTTCATTTCCATTATCAGCAAAAACTAATCAAAAAACCTGCAATCTCATCAACCCAACTACACAAACGAATCAAATTAAGACTAAAAAGTCTTCTTCTTCTTCTTCTTTTCCCTCCCTTTTCCCCAGCAACCAAACATAGAACAGATAGGATGCAACAGAATTATAATTAAAGCTTAATCATGTTAAAACTACAAAGTTCCATTAATTGGTAATTCGAGAGAAAGAGAAAGTAAAAGAAGAAGACTCACTACTTTGGGGGTCGTCGTCCAAGTCTCGCTGGAGGGGCGAAGAGGACACCGGAACGGCGACGGACATATCTTGTGGCGGAAGCTTACGCCGACGGGCTCTGGTACGAGCTCTTCTGAGTGACCCGGAAATGAGAGTTTCCGGTCTCCGGCGGATCCAAGAAACGAGGAGGAGAGGAGAGAAGGAGACCGTGGACAAAATTTGATTTTGGGAGGGCAAGATTGAGATTGAACAAAACGTTGTCGATGCCATTTGAACTCTAAATTTGTACTAGTACAATCGCCTACTTTTTCGAATTTTTTAAAGAAAATTAATATATTTCCTACTGTATGACGTAAATACCCCTGGTACGAACTGGAGCAGAAAATAAGACTGGCTACGAAACGGACACGTATAAACGAGCTTCTTAGAAGATTGGTCTTTTAAACTTGGATTCGTACGGTGGGCCGGCCCAATTAAGAGTAGGTATTGGAAATGGGCTCCAGACCAAAATATGTGGAACCCGGATCAAGAATAAAAGAATTTTTTTGAGAAAGAATTTAATTCTAAAAATGAAAGATGCTATTTTGATGTTTTTAAATTTAAAAACCTTGCTTTTATAGGGAAATGAAAAAAAAAACATATTGTAATTTTTGCTTTCTCATATTGTAAAAGATAAAAATGCAAATATTTTGGTATTTGCCGTGCAATTTTAGAACCTATAGTGCTGGTTTTTAAGAATATTTTGGTATTTTTATATAAGTTTTAAACAATGATGTAAATCATATATAGGTTGTAAAATTTCCTTTTTTAAGTTTTAAACTATGGCATAAACATATTATGGTAGGGTAGTCATGCTCATTATACCCCAAGAGATTCCATTTGTTCTCTATGTAGTTATAGAAAGCAAGTCTTCTTGTTTTTTCCAACATACAAATTACAAAAAGAAAAAAAAAAAAAAGTCTTCTTGTCAAGTTAAATATTACCACAACTATGAAATTCTTTGCAGCGAGATGGTCGGACAAGAGGATGGCTATGTAAATATAAAGCTTTGGAATTTATACTGCAAAGGAAGGATATATGCGTTGCCAATAGGGAGCCAAAAGAAAACTATAGGAATAAACAGCACCAATAAAATAATTTCAATTTTCAAAATGAGATGATATTTTGATGTTCTTAGATTTAAAATGTTAGAAATTAAAATGTCTTGACTGCTCATAATCATGAGACTTACATACAAAAAAAAATTTGTAATAGTAATGAGATTAGTGTTGGTTACTGCCATTTCGCAATGAAACAATTAGATATACTTTTAATATTTCAGTCAACCTATTAGATTGAATGATCCACTATATTTTAATCTTGCTACAAAATATCGATTTTCAGGCGATAAGGTTTTGAGCGAATCAAGTAAGTGAGTACATGTATCCATCACCTGCTGGAAATCTAATGAGTCCATTCGTTTTTTATTAATGTTATAATTATTATTAATATTATTATTCTATGTATGAGTCAAATTACGGAAATAGATCTAGAACATAACTTTTGCTTATAAAAGAGCAAAAAGGCATGGTTGTGCATAGAATGAATATTCAAAATGTACAATTCATGACGGCTAGGGTTTCACGTGTTCAAGGAAAAATAGGTCAGTAGTCGTTCATTGAGTTTTACCTTTTTTATTCAAATCAATAATTATTAGATCATCACCGGTGTATAGAGATGAATGTCCTAACTAGTGAATTCAAATTATAAATATGTAGATTTTTAGATATATATATTGCTTTGATTCTATGTTTTAGCATGTCTATGTTTTTAAAATCTAACATAATAAAGTTTCATGCAATACTAGAACACTGCTTTTTTCCTGATATTTTTATTTAACTAAAATTGTTTTGAAAAAAAATGTTGTTTGTTAATTTTATTATGGGGAAAAAAAATCACTCTCTTCTTTTTGAAAAAAATTATTGTTTGAGGTGAGTGTACACGATTTGGTTTGGGCAGATTTTTTATAAAAATTTAAACCAAATCGTAGTTGGCGGTTTAGTTTAATAACAAACCAAACAATATTGTTAGATTTACTCAAACCAAACCAAATCATTCATGAACTGTTTGATTCGGTTTTGTTGAACAATTTGGATTACGACATTTAATTTTATTGTACAAACTTAATATATAAGACTAAAACTCAATGATCTATCATTTAATTTTATAGTCAAAACTTAATTTAATAATATAGACCAAATTTTAAAGTTTAAACTAATTTTAATACTACAGGATTAAGTTCAAACTAAAAATAGTCAAATAAAAAATATATATTAAAATTCAAAACTACCCATTAATAATAATAAAATATTAAAAATATATTATATATTATAATGTTTTGGTTTGTTAAGTTCGAAAATCATTTAAACTGCAAATTAAACAATTAGTGTCGGTTGTGATGGTTTTTGGATTGAACCCAACCGTTTATTTTTTAAAATCCGAACTAAAATTAACGATTTAATTCAATTTAAACGGTTTAGTTCGGTTTTGCATACGTTGAAAGTAAAATAAAAAATTAAAAAGATTCCAATTAATGAGACGTGACGTGTAGCTACATTAGCCCTTGGAGGAACTGGTTTCCATAAGAGGTTGCCAAAAGAAACCAATAGCTCTTTAGAATATGATTATTGGTTGGGTTGAAATTTCGAAGCAAAACAACTTCTAGGCGTTGCTGGGAAGTCATTGATCTTTTTTGTCCATTTGACATTTATTTTTTTATTTTTTTATGAATGACATTTCTTTTTCTCTCGTTACTTCATCTTTTATAATCTTTCTCTGCTTTTCTTCATCAATTTGCACTCTCTTTATGTTTTTTAACTCTACAATTTGTTGTTTACCACCCGATTGATTTATAAATAATCGGACTTTGCTAACGATGCATATTAAGAACTCTGTTTTTTATGCTGATTGCCAAATACAATGTCTTATCTTATTGAAGCATTATTGGTCATCTTCTGTACACAAATGATAAAAAGGAAACTTCATGTTGCCCAATGCTTAAAAAAGTTAACAAAATATTCGAATTAGCAAAGATATGTGGGTGCCTTTTTTTTTACTCAAAAAAAGATATTGGGAAGGGTTTTCTTTTTATTGTATTATATAGACAAAAGGTTAATTAGTGAGTATTTAAATGTAAAGTTACATCAATTACTTCAAACATTCTTAAAATTCAATCAATTAAATAAAAAAGACATCACTTTTTTTTTTACCTTTAATTAAAATCTTCATGAGTAGAGTTTGAAAACCCATCATATCAATAAAAAAAAAATATAAATAAATCAATATTACTGTAATCACACTTTGCTCAAAATTCATTATATCCATTACAAACTTTAAAATCATATCATCAAGGTGAAAGTTTGTAATATTTCTAAAAAATAAGACAAAACTCTTTTATGTTTTGTTCAATAACTTCCAAAATAAGTCACTAAAATATAATGGCCTGCATTATGATACAGCTTCAGAATATGTTATATAACAATTTACTTAACAAAACATCCAACAGAAGCTGTTTGATGATGGCCTACGTTATGATGGAGAGACATCATTACAAGAGACAGAAAAACAGAGGAGAGGCAGAGCAGCGCCACCAATCCTTACTACCATAAAAGGAAAAATCTTAGTTCAATGCTTCCGAAAACCAAATGGTCCCCATATTTTGTTTTCCTCTCATGTCTCTGTTTCGGCTTCTCAGGCCAAGGGCCTAATAGGGTCCTACATTCAGGTCCCTCTTTTATTCTCTTCTCGTCTTCCTCACCATAATAACTTGTTTTCTGACAGTTCAATCTTTAGTCACCAATTATGGCTTTTTACGAGTGGATGAATGAATACAAACCCAATTATCTACATGATTTTCAAACTGGGTTTTAAAGTTCACAAGTTGAAAATGCTTATGGAGCTGTTTTTGAAACTATAGACAGTGATTGTTGGATAGGACAATACTCAGTTTTTTCATTAAAAAAAATAATATGACCCAAAAGACTAAATAATACTCTTATAATTATGAACCATATCATAAAGTTTGAAAACTATACGATTTTAATGATTTAATGTCACAAATGTGCAAATTAGTCTGTAGCAAGAAAGTTTTTGTGGCTTGAAAACGTCTATAAAACCGCTTACAAACCACTATTATAAGTCACTATTGTAAGTTACAGTCTTACAATTAAAAGAAATGCGCAGCTTTTATCTTTCAGATTCCTCAAGAAACCAGAATTCTTTGCATATGAGGAAAGTGGCTAGCAGAGTTCTAGTGCTCGGCCCAATTTGTACTGATTTTACCACATCATGCAATTTTATTTTATTTTTATCAAATTTCGATTTTGTATTTTGTCTAACAAACTAACAACCATGCTTTCCTTCCAAAATCTTCTCCCTCTTTGAAACAGAGAGGAATCCAATTAAAACTTGAGTTCTGTCTCATATTAACTGTTTTTACTTTGAATTTTTGAATCTGTCAATGACAAATCCAAAATTAGTGTGCAGAAAAGCTTGAAAATAACGAAGACGATCATAGCAGTTAATTAAAACATATAGAAAAGAATATACTTTGCAATGAATTGGGTAATTGGGGTCCTACATGATTATTTTTAAAAGGTGATCAGTATATAAATAAGCAAAGATAATATCCACTTTAGTCAAAGATAATCATCACAAACTTCAAAAATCCCAAAACTGTGGACAAAACCCATTAACAATCACCTAATTATCAATTCAACAAAATCATTTTCTACAATATTATCTCAGCCTTTTCAATCCCTCTACATCTACAAAGAGGGAGTAGCAGAAAGTAAAAGCAAAAGGTTAAAAAAAATGTAGAGGAAAAAACAAAAAGAGAAGGATATCAGGTTCAGTTTTCCAGAAACCCGGAGCACCATCTTTGCCTTTGTGATCTGTCTTTCACTTTGATGAATGAAATGATGATACAAAGATTATCCTTTAAGAAGCTGGGCTCTTTTTAGGCAAAAATAGAGATTCAAGTTATTTTAACAGACCTATACCTATCAGGAACAATCCCCATAAACACCATCAGATTCCAGTTTATCCATTCCTTCTTCCAACAACATCTCCTTGTAACGGCACTCAGAGCTGCAAAATGCTTTCTCACCCCTAAGAACACAAATTATATAACAATTAGCTATAAACCCTGAAATCTGTAAAGATTATTCATTGATAACCAAAACAGAGCTAATACAATCAATAATTATGCCACAAAGTTCAAGTTCTGCTAGTATCAAACACTTGAACCTTAGCAGAATTTAGAAAAACCCGCAAACTAAGTAGAACAGATCAATAACAGCTCCAAGCAAAGGCAATTTGATTACAGTATGAGTTGCACAATTGGAAAAAGAAATATAGAACATATTAGTAAAATTAAAAACAAAGAAAATGATATTTTAAATTTAAACCGACCTGTACATGTAAATATCTTTTCCTTGCCCGAGATTCTTCTTGCATGTGAAACAGAAGCTGAGGAAACTCTCAGAAGGAAAGCTTGAGCTTTCAGAGACAAAGCCATCATCTTTCCTGCCTGCATAGAATCCCACAACACCACAGCAACTTTCCACAATGCAATCATCAAAAATATGAGTGGTTTTTGGGTTAGGGCCATGGGTTATCACGCAGGTATAATCCTCAGAAAGCTCCATTTCACTTGCAGAGAGACAACCTGTGAAAACCCGAGGAGAGCTTGGAATTTCGAGGCCAGAATTTGAAGACCCAAAAGCTGATTTCTTGCCCTGAGGGGACAAACCAGAGCATGAAAAACCCAATTGAGAATTCCTTGTTTTTATGCCAAAATCGGCTGGAGATTTGGGGGATTCGGATAGAGAAAGAACAGAAGGTGGTAAAGGAGGTATTTGAATCTTAAGCTGAGAACCAAACAGAACCATTCGGCTTTCAGGTTTTGATGGTTTTTGATCAGATTTTTCTTCATTGAGAGCATCAACAATGCCAAGACCAATACCTTTGGAATCTAATTTGTCCCAATAGCGTCTGGTTTCTGGTTCTGGAGTTTTGGGGGTGTTTGTTTCAGACCAAAATGGGCTTCGCAGACCCGAAAATGGTTTGCTATCGAGTATGGAAGTTGGGCTCATTACAGCCTCAGTTTCAGAGAAAACTTTGGAAGTGAAACCAGTGAACAACCTTGGAGAACTGAAAAAAGAAGAAATGGGTTTTCTGTATTTCTCTGTAGGAGAAGGTAGAGTGCTGTAATCTGCCATTAGATCTTGCTTACTTGTAGTTGCTCTAGATCTCTTCCTCAGCATAACTCGAACAAAAAAAAAGACTTTCTGCAACCCAATTTGGAAAAGAATTTAATAAGTTACCAAAAAAAAGTAAAAAAAAAAAAAAGCTTTCATCAATTTGAAAAAGCAAGAACAAAAACAAAAATTGGGACTCACCAGAAAATAAGGGATTTTAATCACCCAGAAACCGCCATAGATTCCCACCGTTTAACTTCCACCATTAGCTGAATAAAGTTGAGATTTTTGAAGGTTCAGTTTGAATCTTAGAGAAAGGTGGATGGAAAGATGGAAGTACAGTTAAACCCATGACCATCTAAAAAATACAGAGAAACCCAAAATCCCAAAAAATAGTTACATGAAATCTCTCTCTGTTCTGCTAGAACTCAGTGATCTCCATTTTTAAACAATCAACAAGACAGAAAAAAAAAATTACAGAGCTCACTTTTTCCCCGACTTTTTGGCCTTTTTTTTTTTTTCCCCACTTAATTCTTTCAGGAAGAAAGAACCCCTCTACTCAGAATCGACATGCAAAGCAACCTTCATCAGTCATGATCAAAGGACAAGACGTGCATGCATCAGAGACACCAGAAACAAAAGAAAGTCTGTATTTTTTTTTTTTTCCTGTTTTTGGTTTTGATCAGCTTTTCCTCCTCTTCTTTTTTCTTTTCTTTTTTTATTTTTCCCCTCCTTTATCTCCTAGTTTTTTTCTTTTGTAAAAATTGGTTCCATTCAAGCTAAAAACATAGCTAGCAGCCTATATGTTCAATAAAACCCAAAATATACAATGTTAATCCAAATTCCAAGCCTAAGAAAAATAAAAACAAAAAACCAAAACCCAGTATTGAAAAACAAAAACCAAATAGCGAAGATTGATCAGCGTTTTCTTCGTGGCTTTGTAGATCTCTCTCTCTCTCTCTCTTTTTCTTAATGGGTTTTTACCTTCTTACTCTTTTTTTTTCTCTTTCTTTTTTTTTTCCCACTAATTCAGTTTCCCATCATCATCCTGAAAAGAAATCGATATGGAGTCTCAGAGAATGACAGAGAAAGCGAGAGGCAACAAAGAGAGAGAGAGGAGAGACAAAGAGCTCGTGGGATAGAGGGGTTGGTGGGTGCTTATAAAGACGCGTGTGCATGGGAATCAGTGGGTTTGATAAAACCACCTCACTTTCCACTTTTTCCAGTTTTTTCACGTTCATTTTTTTTATTTCTTCTCGCTCTCTCTCTCTCTCTTAAAATTTTTCTTTCTTTCTCATCGTCTTCTTCTCTCAGTCACTGCTTCAAATTTCAGTCCCAGGCTTCAGCTTTCTGTGGCTCGGCTAAGCTAAGCCATATCATTTGTAACTTGGCTTCTTTTTTAGCTGAGCAAAATTAAAGCGGCTCGGCGGGTCCCGCTTTAAACTGATTTGAAGGGAGTTCACGGACTGTGCTGTAGATCAATACCATTGTAATACTACCCAAACACATAGCCTACGTAAGCCTAATACTGGGTCCCACTTAACTCCAGTTGAAGGGCTGGATTCCCGGTCCCACACGGGCCCCACACTACATCATGCGTCATCATCATTTTCTTCTTTTTCCTTTTTTCTTTTTTTGGATAATAAAAAATTTAGTTAATTATTGTGGATTTATGAAGTTATCAAACCAATCAATCATGACTAAGTTACTGAAATACCCTAGGGGATAAGAGAAATTTATCCCCCTGATGGATTTTTGATGGACAAGATTGGAAATTTAAGCAGCGAGGAAATGATAGCAACAACAGTGTGAATTATGGTCTATGGTCATAGTCCCAAGGCCGAACCAATTAGTCCTACCGATCAATGTGCTGTATTTTGTCCGAACTTCAATCAAATTCATACGTAATTATCCATAGCTTTACATTAAACAGATAACAGTATTTGATCATATATATCCCCCTTGTCTAACTTTTCTTTTCCTTTTTGGGTTTAAAATGATGAAAAATTGTAATAATTTTACTTTGTTTTTTTCTCCGTTGTCTGTATTTATAAGATGCCTTTGGCTATGCTTTTATATATTGCCGTAGATATATACGAGTCTACTATTTTGTTTGTCATGTCATCTTTGAAGTATAATAATTCACTAAAAAAAAACCTTTCAAGTATAATAATATTTAAGGAAGAAAAAATAATTTTTTCATTAATACGACTTTAATATCAAAAACTTATATTACTAAGTGCATAACAATATGGGTATTGAAAGAACTTTTTTCAAAATAGTCATATTGAATGTCAATAGCTTGACCAAAGACATCTTGAAACTATACACAAATTTATTAGTTTATAAAGTCCAAAATTTTTCAAGTAATTTCCATTGAAATGCTCCGTGAAATTGAGAGAGACAATATTAGAAATATGTGTTAAGATAAACCCTTTTGTTATTTTGCTTTTTAGGGGCGTGGTATTAGGATATATCAATATTAATGTGGAACATTTTTGTGGGGTCAAATATGTACATGGATTGCAGCTTTTAATCAAAAAGGACAATAATAAAGAACTCATAAATATTATGGAAATTTTTCTGCTACCCTTTTTTCCTTTTTGCCGCCTTTGAGATTTTGTTGCAGCTAGCTAATTATTTATTTTTGCCTTGTACAAGTCTTGATTAATTATATATAATTAAGTTCTTAGTTTTATAACAATCTTAACATCTTTGGAAAAGAAAATTATTGTACCCAAGCGTAATTAGATCCGATAAATTTTAACATAATCTGTTAACACGATATGAATATCAATATTTTTTATAAGTTCAAGTTTAACTTAAATTGGTTAGGTTGATAATAGATTGATTCATTATGAATTTATTATTTTGACGGATTTTAACAGGTTGACTTGTAAAAATTCATTAAATCTATTATGGACTATTAATCTTTAATAGCAATTTAGTAATTTAACTATAATATAAAATATAAAAACTAAATAAATGAAGATGGGATTGAAATTGAATATGTTTATGTATTATTGTTATTTCAAACTATAATGGTTTTAGATTTTTTATTATTCATTTGTAAAATGATTTAAATATTATATTTTTGTAGTTTGTTATTTTTTGTAACATGTATTAAATATGTTTCTTTAGTTTTTTTTATTTTTATAAAATGATACAAATATTTATGTTTGCTAATTACTTCATTATTTTTTAATATGAACTATGAACTATAAATCAAATATATATATATATTTAAATAATTTAGAAAATAAGTTTAACTTGTTAACAAGTTGGATAACGGATTATACGATAATTTCATAAACAGGTTTTGGTTTATATATTTTAATATGAAAGCTTAACGAGTCTTGTTTGAATAAGAAAATATTAACATGAACATGAATACCACACAACTCGACACGTTGCCAGATCTAAGCGCGATAAAAATTTTTTTTTTTTTTTTCTTCATTCTTCTTTTCAACTTCAATATATGCCATTCATTGTGGATTATTAAATAATAATAATGTTAATTAATGTGTGTATATATATATATATATGCATGTCAAAATTATATATATCTTAGAAGATATGATGATATGAATAATAAAAATGAAAATTTTAAAAATTTAATATGGGAAAGAGAACACATGAGGGTAAGTATTTAAATTTCTATGGAATTATGTGCATGGGTTTCATTTTTAGTTTATTTGTCAATATATTTTTTTTAAATAAACTGGCAGATAATTTCCGAAAGAATACTTGTCATCATAATAGTAATATTAATGTGTGAAATTACTGAAATTAAATAATAAAATAAAAATAAATAGATAAATAATTTATCAAAGATTTTTAATTATCTAAACTATTTATTTTTTTATTTATTATTTAATTTCAGTCATTAGATTTTATAGTTTAACATAATTTTATAATAGATTGACTATATATATATATATTGTATAATTCATTTAATTTTTAAATTTTAACTTTTAAAAAATTTTAAAAACTATAAATGACGGGCATAAATTATATATATATATATATATATATATATATATATNCAAGAATTAGCAAATAGCTTTCATATAGACACGTGTGTAGACACATTGAAGCTTTTAAAGGGATAATGTCCTTCGCTTTAAACTCGTAAAAAAATTTTATTTGGAGTTTACCTATAAAATTTTAAAAAATATTATTTAATTATGAAAAATATTACTTTATTATGGACAAATGTTATTTTGTTATGGATGAGTAACACTGGTTCATAATGAAGTAACATTGTAAAAGCCATAATAGAGTAACATTTGTCCATAATTGAGTAATATTCTCTATAATAAAATAATATTTTTCAAAATTTTATGGTTAAACTCCAAACAAAGAAGTTGCATTGTAGAATTCTCCTGAACTCCATAGTTTGACATATACACTTTTTTATGCATTTAGCTTCATTAAAAAAATAATTTAAATATATATATGTACGAAAACGCTATAAACCCTTTATAGCATCCCCAACGGTCAACAAAATCAGGAAGTCAAAATTGCCCCAATTTGAAGTTATCACGTGTGAGACACGTGGGTCACCAACCCACCCCCCATTCTCCCCCCTCCGCGATTAGCCCCCTTCTGATTTTGTTTTGCCTGAATTTCTTCCCACCTTCTCCTCTCCCCTGCCACCCAATATCAAACAATTGGCGCTGCTTCTCCCCTGCCTCCCCCAGCCCCGTTCCCGACTCCCTGGCCCAGTAGAAACAGAGCCTTCGTCCGATTTACAAAGCCCTTGACGGCCCCCCTGCTGAACCTGCGATGTGCCCTAGCTTCCTCCTTCCTTCCCAGCCTCCATCCCTGCGGCTGTGTCGATCGTCCCCAACGATCGAGCCCTCCTCCTGAGTCGTCCAGCCCCCCCACGATCGAGCCTCCCAGCATGTGGCTGAGCCTTGAGCCCCCCCTCAATCCAGCCCCCCCGCCTCCTTCCTCGATGCCTCCTCGATCTGTATTCAATAAGCAAACTACACGACATTTTTTTTTTTCAGTTTTGATTAAAAACTGTTTCACCAGATGCAATTTTTTTTTTCGATCTAGAATTGCTGAAATTGAATTTGATGGTGAATTGTGATGATGGTAATTTGGTGTAGTATATACGGTTATTGTGAATAATTATATTCAAGTAATTTTCTTATAAATAGATAAACGATATTGAGCTGTTTTTGGACTCTAGCATACTTACTTTGGGCACTCATTGGCTTAGGTTTTGTTCATTGACAGGTGACAATTGTTGGAATGCATAATGATGCTAGGAACGATGCTTAAGAGTTCGATGGGTTCTAAAGAACTCCTTTAAAGAAGAAGAGGATGTTTCTAAAACAGAAACTTCAAATTCAAAGTCTATCATTTTGTTTTAGGAAAAAGTTTTCTAGTTTGTGGGGAATGAGGCACTGCTTTTCCTCTTCTTTTTTTCCCCCAAGTGATTGCAATGCTTTTCCATTGTTGATCTTGCAGTTTTATCATTTTCTTTTCCACAGTTTTAATAGGATCTGAAAAAGTTTATGGAATGGTATACAAGGGCAGAGAAGGGATAAAGTTTGAAGCCTTTCTATGTCTTGGTTTTTCTGTTTTTTCCCGTAAAAGATTCAACTTCTTTTGGTGTAAATTTTTAGACAGGTTAGAAGGAAAATTGTGTTCTTGTTCTTGTTGTTGTTATTATTATTATTATTATTATTATTATTATTTTTCCTTTTCTGGTGTGTTTTTGTTCAAATAAAGTCTTTGGATGTCAATTGTAATCAGGGTTTTAAGAGATTCAATCAATGGAATTACTGTTATTCTGTTCATATATGATTTATTTTGCAGTTTTAATAGCAATTTCTTTATGTTATCCTTTGTTAATAAAGACAAATTCCAAAGCTAATCAAATGAACCCTGAGACAGACCTTAGAAAATGGTATTGTCTCCTTGAAATTGACAATGCTATGCCACTAAACATTAATAAGAGAATACTAAGATGCTCTTAATCACAATAACCCAATGAAATGAATAAGATTAAGAACATCAACAACAATTTGCTTTAGCTCTTAAGTGTTGAATTGAAATCTTTTCTTTAATAATGTTGGAGTTTCTCAATATCAATATATAACTTTTCCTCTATTTCTATGTTTTTAATAAGTGGGGGAGGACCATATTAAATAGTTCATAACAAATAATTTTTGTATTTCTTCAACTAATTTGCCAAAAAACAAAAACCAAAATGTACCAATAATTCAGAAAGATGCTTTGGACAAAATGTACATATGCTGCTTGTTCAAACCGCAAGCGGTGAAACACCACATTTCTTGGTTCAACAACCAAGAAAAGAGAGCAATTTTTTTTTTCAGTTTTGATTAAAAAATGTATCATCGGGGAAGGAGGCGGGGGGCTCGAGACTCGGCCTCGTGAAATACCAGGGGGCTGGATCGCGGTGGGGATCGAGACTCGGCCACGTGCAGGGGGCTCGATTGTGGGGGGGCTGGACGACTCAGCCGAGGGGGCTCGATCGTCGAGTACGGTCGACACAGCCGCAGGGACAGAGGCTGGGAAGGAAGGAGGAAGCTAGGGCACATCGCGGGTTCAACAAGGGGATCATCGGGGGCTCTGTAAATCAGACGGAGGCTCTATTTCTACTCGGTTAGGGAGCCAGGAACGGGGCTTGGGGAGGCAGGGGAGAAGCGGCGCCGATTGTTTGGTATTGGGAGGCAGGGGAAAGGAGAAGGTGGGAAGAAATTCGGGTAAAACAAAATCAAAGGGGGGCTAATCGCGGAGGGGGAAGAATGGGGGGTGGGTTGGTGACCCACGTGTCTCGCACGTGATAACTTCAAATAGGGGCAATTTTAACTTCTTGATTTTTGTTGACCGTCGGGGACCCTAGCGTTTTCGTATACATATAGACTTTGAATCTTGAAAGCCCTTCCTTAAATCACATCTTTTTCATCTTCACTCGAAAATAAATTAGTAGAATCAGGATCCAAACAGATTACACGAAATTTCCTAATCAATTTGGACCTTCGGAACGAATTTGTCACCATTCTTGGAAATATTCATAGAGGCTCTGGGATCTCTTTGGGAATTTCTCCTAAACCCCACAAAAATAACAGGAATATTGTCAAAATCAAATCCCCAGTTTATTTTAAAACTGAAGGAAGAAATAAAAAAATAAAATAAAAAAACAAATAACAATAAATTCCACTTTTTCCTTTTCAATCAAAATGATTTAATCTGTGCAATGCAAGCATTGAGATGTCACCATTCGAGGCATTGTATGGAAAACAATGTCGAACTCCGTTGTGTTGGGATGAAGTGGGTGAAAGAAAACTCATCGGATCTGAGTATATTCAGATGACAATTGATAAGGTAAAAGTCATCAGAGATCGTCTGAAGATAGCTCAAGACAGGCAAAAGAGCTATGCAGATAAAAGAAGAAAGGATCTCGAGTTTGAGGTTGGAGATTGGGTCTTTTTGAAGTTGTCACCTTGGAAAGGTGTCATACGTTTCGGCAGACGTGGGAAGTTAAGTCCGAGATACATTGGACCGTATGAGATAATTAAGAGAGTGGGCCCAGTTGCTTATGAGCTTGCCTTACCTGAGGAACTTTCGCGGGTCCATAATGTGTTTCACGTCTCCATGCTACGAAAGTATTTGCCAGACCTTTCTCACGTGCTACAGTCACCAACTATCGATCTACGTGAGGATTTTTCTTATGAGGAGCAGCCCGTTAGAGTTGTGGACGAGAAAGAGAAAGTTTTGCGTAACAAGACAATCCCGATCGTTAAAGTTATTTGGCAGAACCATGGTGTGGAAGAGGCGACATGGGAACCTAAAGAGTTGATGTTGCAGCAGTATCCCTACCTTTTTCAATGAAGAAGGACTTTAAATTTCGTGGACGAAATTCTTGTAAGGAGGGTAGGTTGTAACATCCCGTTTTGAGAAAAATAATAAAATTTTCAAGTTTGACCAGTTTGACTTTGAGTGGGCTCGGAGTTGACTTTTTGTGTGGTTATATTTTAGCTTTGACTTTTGTACCTTTGCGTATAGCTAATCGATACGAGTCCGTAGACTAGTAGTATGCTTGATTCGGAGTTAAGACCAAGAAGTTATGGTCATTTTAGTGCGAAGGGCTTTTTGGTAATTTGGCAAGGACTGATATTTTTGGACAGGAAATGACCATTTTGCCCCTGTCTTCATCCTTAAATTTTTTGGCCAAGGTCTGGAATTTTCCAGCCCATACCCGAGACTTCTCCCACCTTCACCGCGCCACTTTTCCCACGCCGACAGCCGCCACACCGTGGCCGGACTTGGCCGACCACCACCCAGAAATCGAAGCCAGCAACCTCCTCTTCCTTTCCCCACCGGTGGTTCGCCGTGAAACCACCTGGATCCCCGGAAATCGCAACAAAACCGAGAGCTCGTGAACAGTTTGAACAGTCGCGACACCACCTTTGGCCGGCCATATCTCATTGTTCCGGTGGAGTTAAGGAGAGTTCTTGGTACCGTTGGAAAGCTGGTGCGACGATCTACTTTTTGGTACCGAGTTTGACGCCGAAAACTGCCAGAGCACGCCGGAAAACCGCCGCAAAGTCTCGGAAAAACCACCCCGAGGCAGTCACCTTTCCGGCTAGATCTGCTCCTATCGCCGGCGAGTGGCACAACACAGCCACCACCATCGGACTCAGAACACGCCGGCGACCAGATCTNCTGGTGCGACGATCTACTTTTTGGTATCGAGTTTGATGCCGGAAACCACCGGAGCACGCCGGAAAACCGCCACAAAGTCTCGGAAAAACCACCCCGAGGCAGTCACCTTTCCGGCTAGATCTGCTCCTATCGCCGGCGAGTGGCACAACACAGCCACCACCATCGTACTCAGAACACGCCGGCGACCAGATCTGCACTTTCCCGAGCTCCGACGACCACCACACACGCCCCACGCACCGCCCACGCGCCGCCGTGACCGAGCTTCACGCCCCGCCGCCGTTTTGCTCCACCGCCGGCGAGTGGTTGCTCACCTCCCGTCCCAACGCGTTCCGGGGGTCGTGGGCAAGCTTGCTGTCCAGTCAATTTGACCCAATTTCGGTCGGATTTGGAAACGCCCAATTCCGGTTGAGGTCCGATCTTCCGGGATCAATTCCGATCAATTGCTACAACGAATCTTGAAATTGAAGGTAGTTTCTCGTTCCTTGCATCTTCAATTTCGTTTCGGTATAAAGTTTGTTGAAATCGGACTTGAAACGGAAAAATCCATTGAATTTAGGGATTTTTGCCGATTAAGGGCATTTTGTAATTTTCGAAAATATTGGGACATTTTTGTAATTACTGAAAATGTTGGGCAATCTTAGTATTTAGTGTTTTAATCTTGTATTTGGAGGCTTAGAGGATTCTACGAGCCTTTGGTTAATTTTTTGGTTTTTTTTTAAAAAGTTATTTTCGGTAAATTCTTTTAGGTGCTCGTACGCGATCGAGGGCTGGACCGGAGATCCAGCAGGAGCACGCTTCAGACCTGTGAGTGCATTTATTTTCTAAATCATTTGGGAATATATGCTATATTCGATTTCATTTATATTAATTTGTTTTGATTAAATTTTCTTGTGCATTTAAATTAAGATTATTAAATATGTTTTATGATGATTTAAATATTTGCATGAGTTGATTTTATGATTTGATAGATTTCATATTTATTGGAATATTTATGAAATTTGTGTTTTAATTGGTTGTTTAGCGAATTTGAAATGTTTTGGAGATTTTACGATATTGTGGAAATTTGGTGATTTTAAAGAAAAATTGTGACTTTGTGAAATTTAAGAAAATTTTGGGGCAAATTTTTAATATTCGATATAATTGTTGCTTTTCATAAATTCTGTTAAATAGAAGATTTTGGAAAATTGTTTAAAATTAAAAGGATTTGCAAAATGGTTTTAAAAATAAAGGATTTGAAAAATTGATGATATCATGGATGATTTTATAAATGATTTTGAGGAGTACCACACTGTATCGAGATGTACCGAGTTATATGAGTTCTATGCGCGCTATTATTATTATTATTATTATTATATATGCCATCCTCTGCTGCGGACACGTGTCGAGAGAGAGATGATGAGGATCCTGCCATGACGGATTTGGGACGCCGATTCGTTGTGATGACTGAGCCCCCCTCCCCCGCCTGTGACGCCGTCAGGACGCTGAGGGTCACACGGCACGATATATGCTGTGGTACCGGTTGGTTTTATGATGGTTCTGATTCATTGCGGATTTTATACCGGATTTGGTTTTATATTGATTGCTGATTTATACTGGTTGGGTTTTATAATTGTTGTTTGCTGAGTTTATACCGATTTGGTTTTATATTGGTTGGTTTCTGATTTTAAATTGATGGTTTGATTTTATGGATTGTGGCCTATGGCCTTTGGTTTCAGATTTTGACCCATTTGCTTGATCGTTTATGAAATTGTGTTTGACCATCAATTAATTATTATGGATTTCATTTACGTTTTTAGTGTTTGGTACGTGATTTCGATAATTGTTTTAAATTACGTTTTCGCCCCTAAACCGTTTTTATTGATTTAATGATTTGGGGTAAACCGAGGGTTTTGCGAAATGATTTTCAAAACGGGGAACCTTTCAACTGAGTGACGTGAGGTTTGAGTGTAAAGGTTTTAACGGCTGAAATTGTATTTTGTAGTTATCTAGGAGCACTCACGGAGATATTTATATCTCACGTTTTGTTATTTTTACTTCGTTCCCTAGGTCCTAGTTGCAGGTTTCCGTGGACTACCATCGGCAGCGCATTCGCACTCGACTTCCGCTGTTACTTCTACTTATGTATAAATCATGTTTCCTTTATTCTGTATCATTGATGGATCTGTATCATTTATATTTTTGTCTATCACTCTTAGTGGCTCTGTCATTCCCACCTACTTCATACATTGTTTATTATTTATTCATTATGACTCGTTAATTTATTGTGGTGCTTATTTTATCTACTTTTCGTTCATATCTTATTTACTATTCGTCTCATTATTGTTTACTTGTTTATTTGATTATTACCCTTTTCGGAGGAGGATTCTGTCGGTTGCCCCGAAGGGTTCTGGTGGAATCTTCCTCAGGCGGGGCCTCTACGGGAAATCCGGAGGGATTTCCGGAGCGGGTCTTGTCAGATTTAACGTTTGCCGGTTTGTGAATAAGAAGAGGAAGATCTGTTGATCGATTTGTGAAGGAGAAGAAGTAGAAGCTAAAGATGCTTAGTTGCTTTGCTTTTTCGATATGCCGATTTGTTAAGAAGAGGACGAAAATTCGTTCATCAAGAAGTAGAAGAATGGGGTCTTCCCCATAGTGGGAAAAAAAGAAAGTCGCGTATTAAATATTAATATAAAAGTATAATTTTATGCATACCGAAATGTGCCAACTACAAATGAATTATGGAACAAATTGCAGCATAATTACAAATCTGAAGAGGTTAGTGCTCGCAAATTTTTAATTGATAATTATGATCATTTTAAAATGATTGATGAGAAATCATTTCTTTTCCAATTTGATGACTTACAACTTTACATGGACGACCTTTCAACCGGTGGTGTCAAGATTGATGAGGAATTAATTTCAAGTTAAGAGTTATAATTGCAAAATTACCTCTATCTTGGAATGATTATAATAAGAAATTAGAGCATGAGGAAAAAAAATCCTTGGAAGATTTAATCTGTCATTTAAGGACTGAAGAAGAATCTTGAAATAAATATAAAAATAATAAGAATTTAGAGCACGTCTCATAAGCAAATTTGGTTGAGGAGGAGTCAAAAGACAAACTAAATCAAAGGGTATTCCTCCTAGAAAGAATAAAAGCTTTAAAAAGAGTTCAAGTGATAAAAAAAAAAAGGGTTTGTTTTTTCTATGAGAAACCTGATCATATTATAAAAGAATTGTCATTCCTTTAAAAATCAAAGAAATCACAAATTAATATGGTAAACGAAAATTCTAATATGGTTGCTGTAACCACTGAAGCAAATCATGTTGACACTGACAATGGTTGGTGGCTTGATACTATGGCTACCATTCATATTGTTGCTAAAGACTTAAAAAATTTCAAGAAATATGAATGGAGAACAAGTCAAGATGGACACTAATGTAACTGCTAAAGTTGTTGGAATTGGCTATACTAAACTCAAGTTTACATCCGGAAAAATGGTTACTCTTTTTAATATTCGTTATGTGCCTGATTTGAGTAAAAATCTTGTATCTAGTGATTATTAAATAAGGCTGGTTTTTAAATTAGTATTTGTATCCGATAAGTTTATCTTGTAACTCTTGTTCAAGAACAATGTGTTTGTTGGAAATGGATATTCATGTAACGATATGATCAAACTCAATATTAATAAGTGTTGCAAATATGATATTGAAAGAATATCAAAAACAGAAAATACAAAGTTTACGAAGTTCGGCAATTCCCTACGTCATCGACTCCAATGAGAGCAATTGCTATATTATTGATAGTGTTTGAAAGATTACAAACCTACGTTCAATATCTAGCACTCAATCCTCACATAGAACAGATGAAAAGCTAGAAAGCTTTCACTATAAACACAAAGTAAATCCTAACACTAGAACACACACAGAGAATCGAAGAAGGAGAATAAAAGACACGGACAAACACGGCATCTCAAACAATAACTCTTAGTCATCACAAACCCTAGAGAATATAACAAATATATAGGATAATCAAGTCACGCTTCCTTAACTTGGGCTTGAGAAGCAATGAGCCAGACCAGGGCAGGTCGCATAGAATGGAATTGGGCCAACAAATACAGGCCTGCAAAATAGATAATAAACACCAAAATACAAAACGACATAGTTTTACTTAAACATAAGACTTGTGAATTAATATAACAACTTGAACCAAACCACCTTCCTAGCACATAGATTAAGAACACATCACATAATTAATTTACTCCTATCCGGAGTAAAGATTTGCAAGTTTTAAACTTGCCAACAGAGAGAATTTTGGTATATTAGCTGAATTATATTCAGTTGGTATTTTATCCAACTTAAAATCATTTTTAGAAAGTAAATCTCTTATAAAATGATATTTAACTTGTATATGTTTGGAACATTCATCAAAAACAGGGTTTTTACAAAGATATATAGCACTCTGGCTATCAGAAAACAAATAACTTCCTATTTTAAAACTTTCAATTCAAATAACAATACTTTCAACCAAACAGCTTCTTTTGCTGCCTTAGTTATAGCAATATACTCTGCTTCAGTAATAGATAAAGCAACAATAGATTGAAGTTGAGATTTCCAGCTAATGCAGTTACCACAAATGTAAAAACATAAGAAGACATAGATTTTCGATTATCCATATCTCCAACAAAATCTGAATCCATAAAACCTACTAAATCTACTTCACTTTGTCCTTCTTTATATATCAAACCTTCAAACTCAGTATATTTCAAATATCTTAGCAACCATTTCATAGCATCCCAATGTAATCTACTAGAATTAGACATGTATCTACTAAGAACACTAATAGAATGTGACAAATCAAGTCTAGTGCATATCATCGTATACATAATATATTCAACAGCATTACAATAAAAAACATATAACATATTCTTTATCAAAATCAGAAACATGACATTGATCACTTGATAATTTAAAATGATCACTTAAAGGTATAGAAGCAACCTTAGCAGTATCCATAGAAAACTTTGAAACAACCTTTTTCAAATAAGATTTTTGACAAAGTTTCATTTCAAGTTTATGTATGTTTCTAGTAATGCTTATTCCAAGAATCTTTTTAGCATGGCCTAGATCTTTCATGTCAAATTCAGTTTGAAGTAAATGTTTCACATTTTCAATAACATCGCAATTGGGACCAGCAACTAACATATCATCCACATAAAGTAATAAAAACACATATTTATCACTTAATAAATCTCTAAAATAAAGATAGCTATCAAATTAACTTCATATAAAACCATTTGAGCAACAAAAGAATCAAAACGTGTATACCACTATCTTGGTGATTGCTTTAAAGCATACAAAGATTTCTTTAAAAGGAAAACAAGATCTTTACCATTTTTATTAACCTTAAAGCCTTCAAGTTGATTCATATAGACAATTTCATCCAATTTACTATGCAAGAAAGCAGTTTTAACATCAAGTTGCTCTAATTTCCAATCAAAATTAACAACAAGAGATAAAACAACTCTAATAGTAGTCTATTTAACAATAGGAGAAAAAATTTCATTATAATCAACACCCTCAACTTGAGTGTATCCCTTAGCAAGCAATCTAGCCTTGAATCTTAAAGGTTCTGAACTAGACACACATTTTTTGACCTTAAAAATCCACTTACAATCTACTATTCTCTTGTTGAGATAAGGGAAACCAGAACTCATGTTCTGTTCTGGTGAAGAGATTTCATTTTTTCAACCATAGTCTCTTTCCACTATCTAGATTGTTTAGACTTAACAGCTTCAAATAAAGACTTAGGTTCACTATACACTAAGTCCATAAGAAACCACATGTTTCCTTAACTCGGGCTTGAGAAGCATTGGGCCAGACCAGGGCAGATCGCAGAGAATGGAATTGGGCCAACAAACACAGGCCTGCAAAATAGATAATAAACACCAAGATACAAAATGACATAGTTTTACTTAAATATAGGACTTGTGAATTAATATAACAATAAGTATATTGTTTCTTCTACTTTTATGATTGAATCTTATTTTATGGCATAATAGATTAGGTCATTTAAATTATCAATATATTAAAAAATATATGTAGTCTATGATTAATTCCCATGTGTAACAATAGTAGTATTTCCAAATATGAAATATCTGCTCAAGCAAAAATAACAAGAAAACTTTTTCATAATGTTGAATGCACTTTTGAATTGCTAGATTTAATTAATTCTGATGTATGTGATTTTAAAAATTTTGCAGCTTGCTGAGGAAAGAAATATTTTTTAACTTTTATTAAAGATTTTTCTAACTACACATACATATATTTATTGTCTAGCAAATATGAAGATTTTGAGAAATTTAAGATTTTTAAGGCTAAGTTTGATAGTCAACTTAACAAGAAATTAAAGTGTTGAGAAATAATCGTGGTGGTGAATATCTACCTAATGAATTTACAATTTTTTATGAAATTCATGGAACAAAGCATGAAGTAAATGCTCTTTATTCTCCTCAATGAAATGGTCTTGTTGAAAGAATGAACATAATTTTATGTGAAATGATAAATCCTTTACTTATAAGCTATGACCTTCCTTGGAGAGAAGCCTTCCTAAGTGCTTGTTATATTCTTAATAGAATATCTTATAAAAAGTCAAATATAACTCCTTATGAATTATAGTTTAAAAGAAAACCTAATTTAAATTGTTTTAAAGTTTGAAGTTGTCTTGCATATGTGAGAAAACCAAATATTAAAAGATCTAATTTAGGTCCTAAAACCTATAAATATGCATTTATAGGTTATTGTGGAAATAGTAAGGCTTATAGATTCTTGAATCTTGATACAAATGAGATTTTAGAATCAAGAGATGTTAAATTTTCTGAGCACATATATGCTAAAGAAAAATTAAAATCTAAATTGATCAGTACGATGAGCCCAATAATTTACATGAAGATATTGTTATACATATTTACCAAAAAAAAAGATACTGTTATACATGAAGATTCGCATGATAGTAAAATAACTTATAAAAGAAATCTACATGATGATTTAAACCCACAAACGCTAACAAGGCTAAAAATATCAAATACTCTTTTGGATCAATTTTTTTCCTTTTTCTCGTGGAAGGAGATAGAGAAGAGGTTAAAAGAAAATTTAAATATTTAATAAATATGGAAGGAGACCCAACTAATTATAGAGAACCAATAGCTTCTCAAGATGTTTCTTTATAGAAAGAAGCAATAAAAGATAAATTAGATTCCATTATTTCTAATGAACATGGAAATTAGTGGATCTTCCTCCAAGACCTAAGCCCCTAAGTTGTAAATGGGCATTTAGAAGGAAATTAAATAGTGATGGTTCTATAAATAGATTTAGAGCTAGTCTAGCAGCTTTAAACAAAAAGAGGGAATTGATTATTTTGACACATATGCACCTATTGCATGGACTAGTACAATATTTTTGCTTATTCTCTTGCTTCAATTCACCATTTAGCAATTCATGCAATGGATGTTAAAATTATATATTTTTTTAAATGGTCATCTAGAAAAGGAAATATATATATGGAACAACCAAAGGGCTTTAAACAATAAGGCCAAGAAAAAAAAAGTTTATAAATTATATAAATTAATTAAAGCTTTGTGTGACCTGAAGCAAACACCTAAACAAGGGCATGAGAAATTTGATAAAGTGTTTTTGTCAAATGGTTTTTATATCAATAATGCATATAAATGTGTACATAGTAAATTAAATAAAAATAGTGGCGTTATTATTTGTTTATATTTAGATGATATGCTTATTTTTGGAACAAATCTAAAATATGTGAATGAAACTAAAAAGTTTTGTTCAAATTTGAAATGAAAAATATGGAAGAGGCTGATGTGATATTAGGTATAAAAAAAAATGCAATAATGAATTTACTTTAATCCAATCACATTTTATGGAAAATGTACTAAATAAATTTCATCATTTTGATTCTAAATTAGTGTCAACTCTATTTGATTATAGCAAGAAGTTAAATAAAATCAATGCTAGATACATATCTCAAATACAATATGCAAAAATTATTGGAAGTCTTATGTACTTAATGCATTGTACAAGACCCGACATTGCCTTTGTTGTTGGCAAGTTAAGTAGGTTTACAAGTAATCCTGGGAAAGAACATTGGATTCTTATATCTCATATTCTTAAGTATTTAAAAGGATCAGCTGATTTTGGATTACATTATTTGTTTTAGAAAGATTTAGGCCATATTTGGCATAGTTTTTGTTTTTGTTTCTCTTCTGCTTCTCCAAAAATGATTTCTGAAGAAATTAGTCTTCATTGGCTTTGGTTAAAAAGACTTCTGGAGGTCAGAAGCACTCTTAAAAAATTATCTAAACACTTCTAGAAACAGTTTTTGAGTTCTAAAAACTCTCAAAAGCCATGCTAAACAGGGCTTTAGTGATGCAAGTTTAAACGCTAATATGGAATCCCATTTAACTAGTGATGGATCTTTACTCTTGGTGGTGGTGGTGGAGCTATTTCTTAGGAACCTAAGAAACAAATATATATTTCTCACTCTACAATTGAGTATGAATTTATTGCTTTAGGAGCATCGTATAGAGAAGGTGAATGGCCTAAAATTTATTAATGGAAATTCCATTATGTGCTAAGCCAATTTCATCAATTATTATTTATTATGATAGTCAAGCAACATACATATTTGTCTTCAGCATAATTATATTAAACAACTACTTAGAGATGGAGTAGTTAGTTTTGCATATGTTAAGTTTATAGAAAACTTGGCAAATGCTTCAACAAAAGGACTAACTCTAGAAATGATGAGAAAGACATAAAAAAGAATAAGGTTAGGGTCTTTAAAAACTCAATCATCTTGAATGGAAAGTCAACCTAGTTTTGAAATATATGTTAGGTTCAAACATATTGATTGTATGATTATGAAATTAGCTTGTAATATAAACATTTTTTTGACCTCATTTTACAATCAATAAGAAATACTTTGTTGTTTGCATACTCATAATAAATCTATAAAATATTTGGTTGAAATGTTTTCGCATAAACCTTTTTTAATAGATTTACCTTCTTCTTTTTTTGGTAAGAGATAGATTTACCTTGTTGAGTGGGCAAATTCTAGATTGCAAAACTTTTATTTAGGATTGCCATGAAATTTTAAAAGTAATATTACTCAATTATGAATAAATATTATTCTATTATAAGCAAATATTATTCCATTTTGAATGTTATAATAGTACTCCATTATAGATCAATAATACTCTAGAGTTGCATAGTAGCATTTCTCGAGTGAGTGCATGGAAGTGGGCTATTTCTTTTAATATCTAGACCTGTCCGATAACACTCATGATAGCTGAGATGGGCACAAGACCTAAAAGTGTTGGAATTTTACAATTTCAAATATATTAAAAATAGGGAAATTTCTACAATGAAACTCCTTTATTTGAAAAGTTTCATTGACACATCTCAAAATTTTACTCATTAACATTTAAATATTATTCATTATGGTTAATATTACTTGTTGAAGACATTGTTACTCATTATATATAATATTACTTGTTATGAACAAATATAATAATTATAAAATCAAATGTTCCAGACTATAGACTAAATATTATTCATTATAACAATATTAATTATTATAAAAAATATTACTCATTATATATAAATTTAAGTTAAATATTACTTAAAAAGATTATTATTATTATTATTAACCATGAAACCTTTACGGGTTTCGCTATAATCAAACACAAAAATAGATATGTATAAATAAAATCAGTTAGTCATAATGGTCTTTAATTCTAAATTATGACTCACTGATAAAGCAGAAACCTATAAAGAATAAGTATATATCTATTTTTATAAGGAAAATAAATAATATATAAATAAACTATTATTTTATTATTATTTATAGAACCGTACATAACAGTTATATAACTCTTATTGTTTTATTACCCAAAAAAAAAACTCTTATTGTTTTATTTGTTTTCTTTATTCAGTAAAAAGAGTTGTAACTCTTGAGGTTGTATAATTTTAAATAGTGTAATCATATGGAAATGTTTGATGCTTTCTCAAAAGTCTATAAATAAGAGGTGTCCAAACAATAATTTCAAAGTTCCTTTTATTTGAAGTCCATTCTTTTAAAGCCTCCATCCTCTATCCTTTTATCATTGAGCTGTGGGCAATTAAACAAGCCTTTTTGCTTTGTGTCAAAGACGGTTGGAAAAATATTTGCTCTGAAACTGATGCAAGGAACATCTTTCGGCTGATAACTGAAGATCACAGCTCAAGTTGCCACTGGTCGGTAGTTCCAATGCTTAAAAAAATTCTAAAATTACATGATTTTTTTATTTATATCAATTTTTTTTGGTGTAACTGGGATTGTAATAGACCTGCCCATGTGATTGCTAAATGGGCAGCTCTCAATAGCTTTTGTGGTTTGATCAGTGAGGAGTGTTTTCCTCCTTTATTTCTTGATTTTATTGCTTTGGAGAGAAGAGTTACCCCTTCTGCCCAAGGCTTTTGCCCTCCCTTTTGGTTTTTAATGAAACTCCTGTTTTTTCCAGCAAAAAAAAGAAGTTGAGTTTCTTTTTCTTGGGATTGCAATTCTTATACGCAATATTCAGTACATTTGAGTCCATTGTACTCTACAAGCATTTTGTCAAAATATTCTACTTGCATTCACGATTTATCAGAGGATGACAAATATGTCTTAACTGTATCGTCATATAGATGAAACTTTTTCCAGTTAGCAAAAAAAAAAAAAAAAAACAACTTTTTGAGTCCAGAAAATACCAATCTCCATATATTTATTATTATGTTTATATTTCTTTTCCAATAATAGGCTTATTTATTGCATTAAATTAGGTTGGGTTATATTTTTATTTATTGTATTATATCTAATTGGATTAGATTAGACTATTTTAAATTTCATCCAATTAAATTAGCATAATATAATTTATCTATTATATTAATATATAATATTTAGTTGAATATTTTTTTTTGAGTTTAATTTAGTTGAATCGAAGTCCTAACCGTTACAACATTAAAGTAAAATAATATGCATCTTATTATAGTTTTTTTTTTTAAAGAATATTATAGTTATACCTTCTAGCATGTTTAATGATATTGAAAGAATTGGATTTGAATATTTATATATACATCTTATTAATTATTTGTATTATTATTTATTTCAAATATTTTTTATTTTGAGAAAAATTAGATTTCATTAAGAGGGAAAACAATTTAAAACAATTAAAAGGGCTTTAAAATTTTAATATCCGACGTACGCGCTGGCTGAAAAGAAATTAGTTGATTTAAAAAAACAAAATTCAAAATAGTAATTATTTTTAGGGTTTACTTTCTCTGATATCATCATCTGCACCTTTGGCTGGGCCTCCTCTCTTGTAGATCCGCCATGACTGCATGTAATTTTTCTTTATTCTCTCTTTCTTTCTCTTTTCTTTCTCTCTTCTTTCTTACTTTCTATTCTTCTTCAAATCCGATTTTGTTTTCCATTCTTTCTGGGTGTAAATCATAGTCGATTCGAGACAGAGCTTTCTCGGCATAAACCATAGTCAAAACAGAGGAGGGGTTTTAGGGCAGAGGATGGCGCTTGTAAATCTAATCTAGGATGAATTGGTGATACACCAGAATCGTGCGGTTTATCGTCCGATTCATTTGAAAACGGATTCACAATACCGATTTGTATCGTTTCGGCCCCGTGCCGATGCGTATGGGATGATTCGAATCTGCGAATTGTCCGTCGTTTTTCAATAGCAATGGTTATTAATCCACCATTGCAGTTGTCCAAGCGCAGGTCTTAATACATTGGAAGGCGTTATAGGCCTATTGCATTGGTATTAATGCATTGGAAGGCCTTTTAAATTTTCCCATTGAACGAGAATAAAGGTAAGAAGGTTTGGTTGATTAGAGAGAGAGAGAGGGAGGATATGATAGTTATACGGTGGACTTCCAAATTGGTCGATTTTTGAAATTATTGTAGCATATCTCCGGTTTTGGTTTTGTAGAGATTGAGATTTCTTTCTACAAGTTTAAATAGGACTTTGACATCTATTTGGACTTGTAATTAGTGGTCTCTTGTTCAGTCACCACTCCCCTCTTGTTTGGGTAGTTGCAATGCAGGCCTGAGCCTGGTTGTTGATGTAGTCACCTGTTCTTAGTTATGGGTCAGAAGATTGCTTGGTGGTTCCCATCCACTGCTATCGCTGCCTAGTTTCTATATGTCAACTTGTTGAAATTGAAGTTGAGTCGAATATTCAACCAATGAAGCATAGTATGGATATCTCAAGATATAGAATTGATATAGTTAATCCCTAATGTCTTTATTTACTCTCGTGCGTGTGTATTGTTTTATATTATTATTTTCTTTTTCTTTTTTTTGACAATCAGAAATGCTATATCTTAATAAAATAGAATGGACACCGAATATGTTACATGCTGTAGTATCTTATAAGATTCTGTTCATGGTATTAATTTCCTTGTTGACCAGTATCTTGTAATGTATCCTACTGATCTGCTTCTCTACTTTGGTTGAAAAAATAATAAATAAAAAAACTTATATCACAAAGCAAACTTTTATATTCTTAATAGCGGGCAATTTTATAATTATATTTTAGTTGCTTCAAGCAATTTAAGATTCTATGTCAAGTAGCTCATTGACACCAAATATGTTACATGCTGCAATTTATACATATGTATTCACAGAATGAATTTCCTCATCGACCTGTATTTTGTTATGTGGCCTACTGGTCTGCTTTTCTACTTTGGTTGTGCAATACTTGAAAAAGTAAATTTATATCATATGTATTCACAGAATTAATTTCCTTATCGACCTTTATTTTGTTATGTGGCATACTTGTCTGCTTTTCTACTTTGGTTGTGCAATACTTGAAAAAATTAATTAATTTCACAAGGCAAACTTTAAATTCTTATTAGAGGGTAATTTGTTGAAATATTGGGTTTATTAGTTTAGCAAGGAAAGTGGAGAATGTAGCAAGAAGTATCTAGCTACTATAGTCTTAGTACCTAATACAGATTTATAGGAAGGTATATGCTTCTGTGTATACTTATTTATCCAGCATCCTCAGCAGTTAGCCATTTGTTTTGACTTAGGTTATCTAAGGTTGAGTGATGGATTTTATTATGTCTGTCATTTATCTCCTTGTAAGAGCCTGGTTTTACCGCTTTGGTTTTCAAGATGATGAAAAAGAATAATAACTAAGGAAAATTTCATCTGTTGCTGTAAGGCATCAATATCTTATTTTGTTGAAATGTGTGCTAGCTCAGAAGAAACAAGTTTGTCATGCCATTTTTTGTTCAGTGGAATGTATATAGGAAATATAAAGGAAAATTTCTAATATGATTATTGAATTTAGGTCTAAGTATTTAACATCTTTTTCTCTGTTTCATAATATTGTACAATTTATAATGTTATATTTTAATAGAAATTTGTAGTATTATTTTTCACTTCTCTTCTGCACAGATGATGAACCATCATGCTCCGTTAGTCTCCATCCAGATAAGGGAGCAAAGATATGTTACATTCCTAGGAGATTAGTTATTGGCAATGATGAGTAAGATGTTTTACTTTTGTTCCTTTAGTTGATAGAAATAGATAGATAATTTAATGCACATGAATATGTGCTGTTGCGTTTTTTCAGAGTGAACCTGCAGTATTTAGTTTCATTTATCTTTAATACCTAAGATTTTGGTTATGAATGCATTCCAATTCTGGCAGATACATCCGGATTGGAAATGGTAACCAGCTTATTAGAAATCCCAAAAAACGAACTCGCATATTGGCGAGTGAGAAGGTCCGATGGAGTTTGCACACTGCCAGACTGCGCTTGGCTAGAAAGAGGAAGTACTGTCAGTCTTTTACACGATTTGGGAAATCAAATAAAGAAGATGGGAAACGTCCCTACATTCATGATCCATCTAAAGTTGCGGTCTGCGCAAAGTTTCGGAATGGTTTATGCTTCAACACCAATTGCAAATTGACCCATAAGGTCTGACCTGCCATAAATGTATCTGCTGGAACTTTGAAGTGGTCTATCTCGAAAATCTTTTACTTGTCTTTTGACATCTTCTTTTTCTTTTTAAATATCCATGCAGGTCGTTCCAGAAAGAATGCCAGAATGTTCTTACTTTTTGCAAGGTCCTTAAGCCAAATATTGTATTTTGTATGATGTATTGATTGAAATGCAGAATTCTGATAGATGTCCTGGCAGGTTTATGCACCAATAAAAATTGTCCTTACAGGCATGTGAGTGTGAATCCAAAGGCGTCTACTTGTGACAAATTTCTGAGGGGCTATACTACTGGTCTGCTTCTCTACTTTGGTTGTGCAATTTTGAAAAAAGAAATTATTTTATCACAAAGCAAACTTTAAATTCTTCTTAGCGGGTAATTTTTATTATATTTAAGTTGCTTCAAGCAATTTAAGATTCTATGTCAAGTGGCTAAATCGATACCAAATATGTTACATGCTGTAATCTATACATTTGTAATCACAGAATTAATTTCCTTGTTGACCTGTATCTTGAAATGTGACCTACTGGTCTGCTTCTCTACATTGGTTATTCATTACTTGAAAAAATAAATTTATATCACAAAGCAAACTTTAAATTCTTATTAGAGGGTAATTTATTGAAATATTGGGCTTATTAGTTTAATAAGGAAAATAGTGGATGTACCAAGAAGTGTCTAGCTACTATAGAGTCTTAGTATCAAATACAGACTAGTAGGAAGGTATATGCTTCTGTGTATGCTTATTTATGCAGCATCCTCAGGACTTAGCCATTTGTATTGACTTAGGTTATCTAAGGTTGAGTGATGGATTTTTTATTTGTCGTTTATCTCCTTGTAAATGCCTGGCTTTTAGGCTATGGTTTGCATGATGATGAATATTTTAATTAAGGCAAATTTTTCATCTGTTGCTGTAAGGCATCAATATTTCATTCTGTTGAAATGTGTGTTAGCTCAGAAGAAACTAGTTTGTCTTGCCCTTTTTTTTTTCAGTGGGATGCATTTTGGAAATATAAAAGAATATATCTAATATGATTATTGAACTTAGGTCTAAGTATTTAACGTATTTTTCTCTGTTCCACCATATTTTACAATTTATGCTGTTATATTTTGATAGAAATTTGTAGTATTATCTTTCACTTCTCTTTTGTGCAGATGCTGAACCATCATGCTCTGTTAGTCTGCAGCCAGATAAGGAAGCAAAGTTATGTTACATTCGAAGGAAATTTGTTATTGGCAATGATGAGTATGATGATTTACTTTTGTTTCTTTAGTTGATAGAAATAGATATCTGTGTTTAATGCACATGAAAATGTGCTGTTGCGTTTTGCCATAGAGAATCTGCAATATTTAGTTTCCATTCTCTTTAATAATAATGCGTAAGATTTTGGTTATGAATGCATTCTGTTACTGGCAGATACATCCGGATTGGAAATGGTAACCAGCTTATTAGAAATCCCAAAAAACGAACTCGCAAATTGGCGAGTGATAAGGTCCGATGGAGTTTGCACACTGCCAGACTGCGCTTGGCTAGAAAGAGGAAGTACTGTCAGTTTTTTACACGATTTGGGAAATGTAATAAAGAAGATGGGAAATGTCCGTACATTCATGATCCATCTAAAGTTGCAGTCTGCACAAAGTTTCTTAATGGTTTATGCTTCAACACCAATTGCAAATTGACCCATAAGGTTTACCCTACCATATTGCGTCTGCTGGAACTTTGAACTGGTCTATCTAAACAATCTTTTACGTGTCTTATGACATCTCTTTTTAAATATCCATGCAGGTCATTCCAGAAAGAATGCCGGACTGTTCATACTTTCTGCAAGGTCTTTAAGCCAAAATTGTGCTTTTATCTGAGGTATTGATTGAAATGCAGAATTCTGATAGATGTCCTGGCAGGTTTGTGCACCAATCAATATTGTCCTTACAGGCATGTGAGTGTGAATCCGAAGGCATCTATTTGTGAAGAGTTTCTCAGGGGCTATTGTGCTGATGGCAATGAGGTACTACTTTCCATACTAAACCTTATGTTAATGATTTTTTCTTTGTTTCGTTGTTTGTTTCTCTATTCTCAATGCTATGTGGTTCTAATCATGGAATTCAATTACTGCACATTGATGCCAATCTGATATTGGACATGTGGGCATGTGGGACATGTGAGATCAAGATGAAGTTTCTGTTTTTGGGCGGAAAACAAAACTTCATTGATAATAAAAGCATTTAATTAGAGCATGAGAAATCCTAAAAAATACTGAAAATTAAAAAAATAAAATAAAATCTAAATAAACTAAGTTCCATCCTTCCAACTCCTGAAATATCCTTATTTTTGAAAGAGTAGTTTGGTGCTGTCATCCAATTGATTTTTCTTCATCCAAGCCAGAGCCTTGACATTATAGAATGAACTTTATATCCCTTATTTATTTATTTTAATTTTTTTCGGCACATTTCTTTAACTTGTGGCTAACCCAATCCACAGTTCTGTTAGAACTTATGGAACACTATCACCTGCTTAATAGTCTTCCATCACAATGTTATCGATCTGGAGATCTGTTTAACTTTGATAACCCTCATTGTGTTTCTCGCTGTAATCAATCCACACTAACGTTGGAGTGAAGTGAAATAGAATATCTCTCTGCTCTAACAGTGTCGGAAGAAGCATAGCTATGTATGCCCCACTTTTGAAGCAACAGGAACCTGCCCTCAAGGGTCCAAATGCAAGCTTCACCACCCCAAAAACCGAACCAAGGGAAACAAAAGGAAACGGACTGGAGAACTAAAGAATGTTCAAGGACGTTACTTTGGTTCCATGCATAATAATGTTGTGGAGCCTCTAACAGCAGTGTTTCAAAAGCTTTCTGCTCAAGTGCAACATAGCAATGATATTGCTTCTGATTTTATTAGAATTGGTGTTAGTGATGATGAAGCTGGAGAAAGTAATGATTGGGAAAGTGAGCACACAATGTTATCTGACACTGATCTCTCACAATTTCAGTTAGATGATCTTGATGAGCTAATTAAACCAGTTCGCATAATGGATAAGAATCTGATGACATGATCATTTGTAGACTGTCGCAGCTTGAATGTGAAGTAAACCTGCTAGCTCTTTTTGAGGAACTCCGTTCAAAAGGAAGTAGATCAAATATTTAGCTAAGCACTTTTCTGGGTTTTTGTAATTAATTGCTGAACGATTCTTTTATGGTTCTCCATTATGATAGGGTAGTGGGGTTAGAGATTGATTATTTTTTTTTTTTTTTTTTTTAATCCTTTGGGGTGTGGGGAGTGAGTTGAGAAAGAGATGGGGGGTTTGTCCCTTTGCTTGTTATAGTTGTTTTTTATTTTTATTTTTTTCTTCTATAGGCTAGGGGAGGAGTATTTGTGTAAATTGAACATGAACAATAAAATAACAAAGAAATTGAATAAAATTAGTTTCAGTAGTCAGAATGAGAATTTTCCACTGGAGCAGCCATGAGATATTTTCGATTACAAATTGCAATCAAATTCTGGTCTTTCAGGCAGTAACATCTGCAATTCGTGGAGGGTTTTGATTTATTGGGGAAATACAAGTCTTCATTCTTGTAGATTGACTAGACTTTTCTATCTGCAGCTATGGTCATATACAAGTAAATGAAAAAGACCCACTTATCTAATTTCAGGCACATTTTTATTTTATCCAAAATCTATTCTACCTACAACATACCAAGCAAAACCAATAATTTTGACATGTTCTGAAAATGTTCTCCAACGTATTATTTGAAAAATAAAAAAAATCAACATTTAAGTGCTACATAATACAATTCCAAAATTTATGATTTAAGAATGCAAAAAAGCTTCAAGCCTTCGAAAAACAAACTAGGAAAACTTATAAAAAAAAAAAAAATAANGAAAAAAAAAAAAATAAGATAAGGCTTAATTGATTTACAGTCCAAAAAGAAATTGCAGGAAAGGAAAACAAAAAGCACCAAAACCGGTTACTGCATGCACCAAAGCTGGCAAGGACCTGGAGATCACAGCACATACAAGAGAAAAATACATTCAAATCCCTCTGGTGTACAAGCAGAATTTTGGACAGGATATGTGAACCCAACAGGACAACTGACCAAACTCAAGAAATGAGAGTACATCCACACAAACATTCATTCTTCATACTTGAACTAAATGCTGTTTTAATGACTGCAGCATCTTGAATTTTGACTCGCAAATCCGAAGAAATTCAGCAAATACTGTGCACTTCCCAGTTACTATTTTCCTTGCAACATCAACAGGGTTCCAAGACTTCAATGCCTCGGATATCCGATCGCCAAGTTCAATATCATTTATGGATGAGACGAGAGCTTCTATAATCTGGAATACCTGCCCAGGACCCTCTTGTCCTTTCTTTTGCACAGAAGAGAGCAAAAATTCCAAATTCTCATCCTCTGACCACCTGTTGATCTGTTCTCTAACCCATCTTGTAACTTTTTCTATCATATCATATAAAGACTGGACTGAATCACGCAAATGTGACAAACTGGATAGATCTGAAGGTCCAGTTTTCTTCTTCTTCTTACCAGATGGAAGTGATGATCGAACACAGGATTGAATCACAAGACCATGCCAAGCCAACGGTTCAGTGACCAACTGCACTAAAACTGAAAGATCAACTGCAGGAGAGCAAATTGAAGACTCCGGGGAGCTAATCTTCTCCGTGATATATTTATCCAGCAGAGAATCCACAATGTGCCAAGATTGAGAATGACATCCATCCCCATGTGCCCGCAAAAGTTCATGGGAACTCAAGTTCCATGAATTCAAAAACACAGCAAAGTTTAACCAGTCGATCAAGTCTGTACCAAAAACCTATAACAAATTTAAATGTTAGTCCTTTCAATGGTTTATCATACTTGATATACAAAATAATAAAAGCAAACTTAGCAAGCTAGTAACTTATATAGTTGTCACTTTTTCTTTTTTTCCTTTTTTTGTTTCGGCCATGAAGAGAGAATATCTGCCATTTGATACATGACATATAAGCAAGATCAGAAAAGTAGCACACCAACATACCTCTGAAGACTTCAGGCCACCAGAAACCCCCAAAACAATATCGATTGCATCGCTTAAAGAGAAACCCAACAATTTTGCATAACGTTCAAGTAAAATCTTCAGCTCTGATGCGATTTTAGGGTCAGATATTGAACCATTGACTTCAAGATTCTCCTTGAATGAAGTTGAAGCACTCTGTATAGACAGATAAATCATCCGAGGAAGAAGGGATTTCCTCTCTATAACCTTTCGCTCATTTTCTCCTCTTTCTTTAAACTAGTTTTAGAGCCAGCACAGAGAAGAAATTCAAAATTAAAGAATGTAGCAAAAAAGATAAATTAAATAAACGTATTAGGAATTTTTAATACAGACATGACTACACTAAAACTAATGTTTCAACCACCAAAACAATTTATACAAATTACAGTCAAGAGAGAGTATTTATACCGAGTTTTCTCTAGGACAATAGGAAACTCCTTCAAACGGGCCTGAAACCAGTGGTAATTACAATTTAGCTAAGATATCAACAGAACAAGAAATAGCATAAAATAAACAAAATATCTAAATCTTAACAACAAAGGCTGCAGCAAAACAGAATAATGAACTTTTAAAAAAATTGATAAAAAAAAATAAAAAAAAAGTGTGATTGAACTTTAACATCATATATAAATGAACACAGTTTTAAATGAAGAATTATATCACTCCAATAGATAATAGATATTTCCTGTAATACATTGTGTATGATAATGACCAGGAAACATGCTTCTTGCACCCAGTTTGATAGTAAGCTTAAAAAACAATTACCATTCTTTTCTGGGCTTTTGTACCCAGTTTCATAATAATAATAACAATTACAACTGGAAATAAGGTTCATCAAACACTGACCTAAAAGATAATTTCTTTCTGAAGTCGGTGTCCACCATGGTCGTAAATGCAAGTCTTCATTAAAGGTCAAAGACTTCGATCCAATCTCATTAGAGAGTTCAACGAAATGAATCCCACATTTCAAGCTTTCAAGGGTAGCCTAACCAAATATTTAATACAAGCGACATGTTATTATTACACAAAATACAAAAGCATGGATTTATTGCTGAAGTTGCATTTAAAATATTACATCTTCATCTTCAAAATTATCTGCATTCTGCTTTAGCTTTAGAATGGGTGCTTCAACCCTTGCCACCAAATATTGGTTAGAGTGTTGCAATTGTTCTTTAAACTGGACAAACTCAATTACCTGTAATATGAAAACATATAAATCTCATGACTTTCTGTAATCACAGTTATCTTAGTCTTGAGACATAATTATATCTAGTTTCATGCCTGATATTGTATCTATCAATCATATTTAAATAATAGTTAATCTGATTGTTTGGAACTAATGAAGCAATTAATTCTTTAACAATTAACATAAATTGGACAAACAAAAAAATGTCTGGAAGTTAAATACATGCAAGAATTAGCAAATAGCTTATATACCTTCGAGTAATTCCTGTGGCGATATGCCAGAAAAGTAAGATCTGCAGATTCTCTGAAGTGGTCATCCATAAACTTGAGATAATCCTGTAGTAGATTATGTAAATCTACCCAAAGGGGAGAAACCAACATCTGGGGTAAAATGTTGTGTGAAACCGTTTCAATCAAGATATTTTTCACATCCAGCGATTTAAACCTAAAAAAATGAAAAAAGAAAAAAATAATTAAAACTTTCCTTTATACTCAAAACTAGCGACAAGACGCAGCATAATACCAAATGCTACATATCCATTAAACCAGACCAGCACTAGTATGTAAGTGGTTTCATATGCTGAAAAAATGGTGTGATATTTTCATCTCTTAACAATCTAAACTCACATGAAAATTAACTAACCATTCATGTGCTACTGAAAGGGCACCCAAGTGAGAATACAAATGCAGCAATAACATCTTGTACTGCCAAACAAATCTGCAAAACACAACCAGATAGCCAAGTTTACTAAAAATAACCAACTAATGGAAACAGATGGTAATTAGGTAAAAACAAGTAGTCACCTTCGGATAGTCAAGCCCAACTCCAAAACCATAATTGCCTCTACAAGATACCCAAGATTCCTCGTACGCCAGTATAGCTAATAAAAAATTAAAAATAAAGCATTATAATGAGACTAGCACTAGCCTAAGAAACAGACGAGAGAGAGAGAGACATCATGAAAACTCATTTCAGATTTCTAAAAATGATATGTTCATGAGTGTATTAATTCAACTCTGTTTCAATTCAGGACTAAGTTTATTCTCTGAAGCTTCACCTTTTACCCTTGTTACCTTTTCTTTCTTCTATCTTCTGGTATAAATTCAATCTTCCCCACCCAACCCCAACCCACCCCTTCCCCCATCTTTGCCACCACCCCAACCAATCCCCAGAACCCCACCTAACTATGGCACAGTTCCTAAAATTGAAAGAGAACATAAAAATTTAATAAAATGCCTGTAAGAATTCTATGAGGTCTTAGACAAGAAACTATTTGTAAATGCACAATTATACCTGAATCAACACATTGCACACCATTGATAGCAGCTCTTCACCATGCATGCTTTCTTGTGGATCCAAGTCCTTTGAAAGTGGAAGGTATTTACAATACATCTCCGCCATTTGTAAAGCAGAGCCTTCGAGTTCTGTGGAAATATAACTATTATTAAAATACTGATGCAAGTATCAAAGGATCTTGGAAAAATAACATGAATAGTTAATGACTTAAGAGTCAACCTTGTTTAATGAAACTTTATTAATAGAGTCTAGGAATGTGTAAGGTCTTTTAAATGTCTCCTGGGAAGTCCAAGTCCTTTACAATATTGTCTTAGGCTTAATCTATAATTAGATTGGTTCCCTCTAAATGTAAGCATAAGTATTAATAGAAAAATCAGTACTTTCTCCATAAAATTCAGGTATCTACCAATCTAAGGCTTTTCCTTGATTTCTCCTTCAGAAATCTTGATTTCAAGTGTGTTTAATAAAAAACAGACACTATATTATTCTCCGTTTGCATCAAATAGGCAACATCAATAACAGAAGTTTCATACTACGTGCATGTATACAAAATGAGGATACAATAAAGAATCTCTTAGAGAAATGAGATTCTTATACTAAGAATTATAACATAGAGATAATGTATAATGGTACTGTAACACAATCTGAAGAACAACCTCAAGTTTGAAAATAACAATTGTAAATCTGAGGGTTTGATTATTACTCTTTGCCAAACTAATTAGCAGGCACTATCATAACCATAGCAGCAAGTTAAGCAGGATTTTCCCTAGAAAAAAAAATAAATAAATAAATTTGAAGAAACAAAAGAAAGTATTAGAAATCAAGACACACCGCCCACTGAAATCTTGAACATGTTTCCAATCAATTCTTGAATTTTTAAGAGTGTAATTGATTGCCCAAGAACTTTTGTTGGCACTGTTGATAGGCAGTCAGAGTTTTTCTTTAACTTCTCCAGAAATTTTGTCTTGTTTTCAGGGGCTAGGACATCAAGAAACATCTCAACATCAGATGCGAAGGAGGCCAAGTGACCAAACCTGAATCAAAAGATGAAAAGCACCAAATAACAGCATCAATACTGCAAAACTATATTACAAGTAACTTTAGAGAAACAAGGGGAGAAACAACAAAATGAAATTTCATATAATCATCAGTCGGCTAGAATTCAGAACCATGTAAGCCCTAGAGGCTAGAGCTCAGTCACAAAAGTTAACGCAGATGGTATATTAATTCATCATAAAAGCCATAAAATACAACACCAAAGGATACAGAGAATAAGGAAGGATCCATTAATGACTAAAATGAGATCAGAAATATTATAGGAAATACTTATAGTATACCTAACATAGTATTGCATCAGAGCCTCCATTAACTTGTAATCATCGCCCTTTCCATGTAAGTGCTTCCTCCTTTCAATTTCAATATTTGCATAAAATGGACCCCTTGTGACATTATTATTGGACGCCTCTTGTAACTTTTGTACCAAAGCTGATGCTTCCGATATCCGAGAATCAAACTGCACATCCAATTTGCAATCAAACTGTGTGCAAATATATAATAAATCTCCTTGAAATATTCTAAATGACTAACAAACCACAATGGTAGCAACTGAAATCTAATATAAGTATGCACCACTTCATCAGCCAAGTCTGAAATCTTGCAGTCAATGAATTTAGGAGGATTAGTTGGATCATCCAAAGACCTATTGCACCAGTTGCTGTCATCCTCCAACAAACAGTCTAGATAATGTAGGAAACCCTCCCAATCATCAGGGCTGCCAAATGAAAAATAAGACATTAACTTTGAAATTTGTGCAAAACGAAGGTTCATAAGAAACAACAATCAAGGAACTGAATAAGACTATAACCCTCTGTCCGCTGACCCTACTCTACATGATAGATAGCCGAATGTGTTATGCCCTAAAGCCTCAATAAACAATTCTAGCCACGGTCCTTATAAAGAACTTCTATAAGACATATCGAAAAGGAAAATAAGTAACTTCAATTTCCAGGTGCAAGCTTCCAGATGGTTACTATTTCAGACTGCCGAAACAAAGATCAACATTTTCTACTTATAGTAACAGCAACCATACATCCCCATCATAATTAATCAAATGTAAAGCACATTTAACAATATGCTTCCATCAGCAACAACATTTAACATGAAAGATATCATTTTCCTAAACTGACTGCAACCAATATCCTAAAACTTAAATACTTGGTTTAAAACTTGCCACTATGATACCATAATGTATAACTGCCGTCAATTGCTAAGAACAATATCTTCTATTTGCTTTTAATTGAGGGAAATTTTCCACATCCATACATACCATAGTTCTAAGATTTTCTGAAATATATTGGCAGCAGCAGCATAATCCCCTGCCCGAGCAAGAAGCCTCCCCTGTCAACTTAAAGTCAAAGGGTACAACTTGATAAGAAGCATACAAGACCATTTGAGTGTCCAAGCAAGCAAAAAAGGGTTTAACCATCCACACTCAACTTCAAATATATGATAAATGATGTCAAACACTAAATTACTAAAGCCTAATAAAGTACCTGTATGCGTAGTTTATCAACTTCAATCATTAATAGTGATCCTAATTTTCCCGAGAGAATTTCCAGTGCATCCCCATACTTTTCTTGTTGCTCCAATATTGAAATATAGACCATAAGTGCTGCGGCAGGACCCAGTCATTATACAAAATAAAAATGTATCAATAAAACAAAACTCTTCCTGCTGACATGTCAATACCTTCAGGCTCATGCAAGCTATGGGCAGCAACGTGCTTCTTAATTAATCCTTCAGCTAAGAGTAATAACTTCTCTCCCCCATTTCCACAAAGCACCTATCAAAAGTTCAAGCCTTGTACGATTAAGCAAGTTGATAACATAGGTTTACTTTAAAAGCAATAATCAACTTCTAAATTCATGATGAAAATTTTAGTATAAATTAATGTTAGTTAAATAAATAAATTTCTTGTTTGAAACAGGTATATTATAGTAATAATTGTCTTTGAAATTTATGGAGACTGATTAAAATTAGTCAAGTGTTAGAAGTGTGCTTACTTATTGTACACTAAACGCTAACATCTGTAAACACTCCAATCAAATATGTGCAATAAAACAAAGTAAGGACTTAACAGTGAACAAGGAACATCGTCATGACCTTTCCAATTGCACAAATAACCATCTCTAACTTTCTATTCCAAACAGCCTAAGCATCCTTAGCGCTAATGTCAATCATTACAGCCATCAATTCACATCTCTGTTTAACGTCTTCACACATGGGACTGCAGTATTATCAAACCTGAAACCAGATCAGATTGTTCAGCTGCTGCAACCACCAACAGGTTTGATCTCGACTTTGGAGACAGCAGGTTTTTGGGAGCAATGAAACTGCATGTAAAATATCCTCTTAAAATTTAAATTGTTCGAAAATAAACTATGTTTAAGACTTTTATAGTTAACTGCACTATAGAATTATAATTTACTGATAGTGCTTGAACTTTACTAGACTTTCTAAAGGTGTATGTCAGTCTCTAGTTTCTATAAATAACAAAACCTTTTAACTTTGGATTACATCACACATTTTGACTCTTAATTTCGGAAGGAACAAGGACTTTCTACCATTTAAGATCAAAAAGCGAAGTCAGGATATCATTCATCAGTCAAATAAACTTGTTAAACTACCACAGAACTTTGGATTTGGATATTATAATCTGCATATTCATAAATAAAAATAAGCTCGTTAGTTTCATAAATGCTATCCTATTATCTTCTTATTCATTTTTTCATGTTTGGTTTATGCAGGGGCATGTTAAAAAAGCACTGCCAATAACCAGTCTGTGCAAGAAAAGGCTAACGGATGATGATAACATGCATAAATGGAAAAAGGGAAGCAAAGAGAGCCGGAAAAACCTGTAAATGGATGCTACAAACTGCCCAGAGCAAAAACCTCTCTTCACCAACCAGCTTATACATTTTGATAGCTGTCTGCAAGAAATAAAAACAAAAACATGTATAAACAGAAATCAGAACACAACAACCACTACTTAGAAACACAGCAAATATAAGAAAACACCAACCTGTTGCTGCTTTACAAATGAATACTCCCGGACATAACAATTAAAAAGCCCCATCATTAGTTCCAAATTACTCGGAAATTTCCCACATGCGTATTCGTAACAGCTAGTAGCCAAATCCACTGATAAAAAAGATAATTATGAGATATCAGAAAAATGAACACGTCTATTATAGCACTGATGTCTTAATATTTAAAAAATATATATTCAAGCAGAAAAAAACTTGTACTGACGGTGTTCAAGTCGTTGGAAAACAATTTGAAGTGTGCTTAGAGTGAGATCATCCATTAAGACAGAGTCGTTGGAATGTAGGAGCTCTTTGGCTCTTAAGCAAACAGATAATGCTTCTTCAGCTCTCCCCATCCTTTCCAATATGAGAGCTTTAAGCGCCTGCAGAAGCCGTGATGCAAGATATTACTCAAGACCATCTCAAGATGATTCACACATTGTATTTTTGACACATTTGAAAACATAATAAAGCCCTCTGCACATCCACTGACTAGCAGAACAAAAAAAAACGGTTTGTAGCTTTTGTAACTTGGACAGTTATCAGATGCATTTGTTTGGATATTCTTAACTCGCTCTATAAGATTTCCAACAGCAGAAGCAATGGGCAATAATAGACAGCCATTCTAGACTAAGAAGACGAATCTCTCTGCTACAAATTTACTAGCTCCGAAGAAAAAGAAAAAAGAGGAAAATGCACCTAAATGTTTAAACTACTATCTGCATTATCTTAACAATAACCTCAATCATTTGGCGATGGATAAGCAATTAGAATAAACATTTTTATAATTTCCACATGAAGCAATTAAAGTTACCAGAGCATAAGGTGAGTTTGGAAACTTGGCCAGTAGTGTAGTAGCGTGCTTGAGAGCAGTCTTGAACTGCCGAGAATCTATGGCATCCCAAATGGGTCGGACCCGCCGCTCCGGTATCCCACCGGCCAACCCGAACTTCGACGCCATGAGAGGCTCGGTTTAGGGTAAAATCCGTACCTTGAAAATGCAACTGTTAGTTATGCTGCACCACTTTGCTATATTTGGGGAAACACAACAGAGAGAGAGAGAGAAAAGAGTGGAAAAAGGTTGCGATATGAAAAATTAAGTATGTGGAAAAACGAAAACCTAATCTAACAGTTTGGATGCGAGGTTAATGGAAGCACTGTATGGGAAAGATCTTACTCCTCACTCGACTTTACCTATTATTTTAAAAAGTGAAACAGCATTTTAAAAAGTAAAATAATTAAGTGTGATTTTTCTACATTTTTTTTTTCTCTT
>QANX01006629.1:0-21681 GCA_003254975.1 Ochetophila trinervis
TCTGGTTTGCACAAAATGTGTTATCATTTTAACTTCTCTGCTGTCATATCAGCAGCCATGACACCAAAAGTGCCACCTTCAACAGTTGACACTGATGAAGAAGACAGGACACATTATTTGGATGGAGCTCTGATTGCATAAATTTGAATTGCTTAGTCATGGACCGTGAATAAATGTCCCATTTAGGTATAATATGTATAGGTTAACTCATCTTCTTCTTCTTCTTCTTTTTTCATGACTTATATATGGAGCTCTTATTGTAGTTTTATCTTACACATTTTTCAATTTATTAGAACTTACAGAGCAGAATTCAGAAAACTAGCAAGGAATAAGATGAAAAGAAATCTAGATAGCCATCATATGTATAGGTTATTCTTCTTCTTCTTCTTCTTCTTCCTTTTTTTTTTTTTTTTTGTCATTTATATATGGAGCTCTTATTGTAGTTTATCTTACACATTTTTCTATTTATTAGAACTTACAGAGCATAATTAAGAAAATAATAGCAACGAATAAGATGAAAAAATTATACTCATTTTCTACTTCAACCATACTTGTTTGATGATAGCATATATGGGCATATTAATTCAACATGTGACGTCCCCTGCTGGGCAGTAGAACTCTAGAGCAGATGATTATCAAGGGAATCAACATTGACTATAAGAAGATACTTCCAAATGATCAATTAAGGATGAAATGCTTAAGAATTTTCATTAAAGAAAGAATAATAATAATACAATAAGTATGTAGATTTTCTCTAATATATAAAAAAGTGTATCTGTCAAAGAATTACAATGGTTTGACTGATCTATTTCCAAAATATATATTAGATAAAATCTACATAGGTATGATCTATTTTTCCAATTTTTTTAGATAGAATCTACTTTTCCAATTTACCAAAAAAAAGAAGTTTAACTGATCTATTTTTCCAATGTATAATACGGGTTAGTGTAGTTTGTAAATTTTATTAAAAATTACTTTAAAATGGATAAAAAAAAATATAACTGATGTGAAATCAATGGACTTTTTTTTTTTCTTCTTCTTTTGAAATTGAAATCAATAGACATTTTTATTATTATTACAAATAGGAGAAAAAAGAATTTTATAGCCAAAGATGTTTGAATTTTTAATTTGGAAGTGTACTTTTAGTGGTAAAAATTAATTAATGAACTTAATCGTATATTAAATGACTTCAATAGTCCACTTGAGTTAATTAATTCAAATCCTGTGATTCAATAGAAAAAAGAAGGAAAAAATACTTCAAATTCAAAAGTAGAAGACAACTACCCTTATATAAACAAAACAATGTTTTCCAATAATACCCCAGAACCCCAATTTTAATGTTTTTACCTTATTATATAATTGTTAGAATTTTAAAAGATTTTTGCAGATTCTTTTAACTTAAATTTTTTTTATAGACTTGGAGACAAATACGACTTCCAACATTTTCAGTCAAGAAAGATGTAGAGGTGGTTGACACGTTGACACTGATGAAGAAGACAGGACACATTATTTGGATGGGGCTCTGATTGCACAAATAAGAATTAGTTTAGTCATGGACCGTGAATAAATGTCCCATTTAGGCATAATACGTATAGATTAATTCTTTTTCTTCCTTCTTTTTTTTTTTTTTTTTTTGTGTGACTTATATATAGAGTTCTTACTGTAGTTTTTTATTTATTTTTTAACAAAAATTATTAAAAATATATAAAAAGGAAATTTTCAAAAATTTTGCGCCGGCCGGGAAACGGAGATTCATGTAGAACTCCTGTAGAACAGATGATTATCAAGGCACTCAACATTGACAATAAGGTACTCACAAATGAAATAAGGATGAAATCCTTAAGAATTTGCACTAATGAAATTGATTTCAATTTAAAATAAAAAATCCATTGATTTCACATCAGTTATATTTTTATTTTTTTTTATCCATTTTGAAGTCATTTTTAATGAAATTAACAAACTACACTTGCGCGTATTATACGAAAAATAGATCAGTCAAAAGCCTTAACGTATGTAGATTATATCTAATAAATAAAAAAGTATATTTGTCATCTTTACATGTACAGTAAATCATTTCTTAATAATATTTGATTCAAAGATGTACGAAGTGATTCCCGTGATAACATTCCCAAACTTGCTCTTCAATTTCCTTGAAACTCCTCTTAACGCGTCGTGAATGTTCTTCTTCTTATTCTTCTTCTTCTTTTCTGGTCATTGTTGGTCTTCTTGAAGAAAATAAAATAAATATTGATTCATGCATAGGAAAAAGAAAAATGTTTATATACAAGCAACCTAGCTACCTAGATTCTCGTAATTCCAATTTGGTTATTTGCGACATTCACATAATGTTGTTTGTAATCATATTTTTTGGGTTAGGCCTGTGCAGAGCAAATGGTATTGAAAATGGAAGCACAGAATCAAAGGCACAAGTGGTAAAAGTTGGAGTTATTCTTAACTTGGGTTCCCCGTTGGGGAAGATGGCAAAGAGCTACATTTCCATGGCGGTCTCCGACTTCTACGCCATTAATGCTAATTATCGGACAAGGCTGGCTCTTTCAGTCAAGGACACTGAGGAGGATGTTGTTGAAGCAGCATCGGCAGGTACATATATCAACTCTGTATTTCATGAAACGACTTCATAATTAATATCTATAATTAATATATTATATACTATTTTCAAACATATAAAGTGCATAAATTTATATGGTTTACATACATATGCAGCTTTAGAGTTGATGAACAGCGAACAAGTGCAGGCTATAATAGGGCCCCAAACTTCAACAGAAGCAAAGTTTGTGATAGATCTTGGAGAAAAAGCTCAAGTTCCCATTATTTCATTTTCAGCTACGAGCCCTTCATTGTCTCCAACCCAGAACCCATTTTTCATTCGCACAGCCCAAGATGATTGCTCGCAGGTGAAAGCTCTGACTTCCATTGTCGAAGCATATGGATGGCGAGTGGTTGTTCTAATGTATGAGGACGATGAATATGGAAACGGTTTGATTCCATATTTAACCGATGCCTTCCAGATGTTCAACATCCGAGTCGCTTACAAAAGTATCATCTCTCCGAATTCCAATCGATTTGAAATCTTGAAACAGCTAAACATGGTAATGGCAAGGGAGACAAGGATAGTGTTGGTTCACATGAGGGCTCCGCTAGGGTCCAAACTCTTTCGGCTTGCGAAACAGATAGGGATGATGAGCGAAGGGTATGCATGGATCGTCACCGATGGGTTATCATCTTTGTTGAAGCCTCTGGGAGCAGAGCTCATTGAATCTATGCATGGTGCTGTGGGTGTAAGGCCCTATTTGCCACCAAACTCAAAACGTCTTAGAGATTTCAAAACCAGATGGAATAAGACTTCAGGGGATATAAATCTCTTTGGTCTGTGGGCATATGACACTGTGTGGGCATTGGCTATGGCTGCTGAATTGGTGAATCCAAATGACTTAATAAGGCATAAAACTGGCATAGACAGCTCTGCTACTGAACCCTTTGGCCTAAGAGTCTCTGATTCAGGTCCACAGCTTCTGCAAAAGTTGCTGCATACTAAATTTGAAGGGCTGAGTGGAGAATTTGATTTGATTGGAGGACAGTTGAAGCCTACAGACTTTGAAATCATCAATGTGAGAGGGAAATTAGGAGAGAGAGTTATTGGACACTGGAGCTTGGAAAATGGAATATCTCATGGTTTAGGCCAATCTGTGAAGATTGTAAGAACACCAATAACTTGGCCTGGAAACACAAAAGTCCCACCAAAAGGTTGGGTTAAACCAGTGTTTGGTAAAAGGTTTAAGATTGGGGTTCCTATAACACCTGCAGGTTTTAAGGAGTTTTTGAAGATAGAATGGGATCCTCAAACTGATGAGCCTTCTTTATCGGGGTTTTGCTATGATATCTTCATGGCTGCATTAGATAAACTGCCTTTCGCAGTTCCTCACAAGTTCATTCCATTTGCAAATAGCTCCAGACAGAATGATGGGACTTACGATGAGCTTCTTTACCAGATCCAACTCAAGGTGCATATCTTTTAGTGCAGTGCTTCTCTGTTTTTTTTTTTTTTTGGTTAAGATTTATGGAATTGATATTTATGAGGTTTGTATGATACATATACAAGCGCAGAAATTTGATGCTGTAATTGGAGATATGACAATCGTTGCAAACAGGACTAAGTACGTTGATTTTGCATTGCCATACACAGAATCAGGAGTTTCAATGGTGGTGAAAATTAAAAAAGAAGAAACGAAAAATATTTGGATTTTCTTAAAACCTCTTAGATGGGATCTTTGGTTATCTATTTGCCTGGCATTCATATTCACCGGAATTGTTATGTGGTTTCTTGACCATCACGCAAATGAAGAAGAGTTTAGGAGTCCAAGAAAACAACTTCCTGGCACCATTTTATGGTTCTCCATCTCAACTCTAGTGTTTGCTAATAGTAATTCTCTTCATCCTAGCTACACCCTTGCATTTGTCTCGTATTTTTCTTTCATTTACTTGCTTTTCTCTTACTGAAATTACAAATTAACTAATACATTCTAAAAATTAACTTATATATTTTGTTCTACCAGGTGAGAAATTGAAGAACAAATGGTCAAGATGTGTGTTGGTGGTATGGGTTTTTGTGGTACTCATCTTTACACAGAGCTACACTGCAAGCTTAGCGTCGTTGTTAACAGTACAAAATTTACAACCAGCAGTTAGTGGTATTGACGAGCTCAGAAGGAACGGTCATTTTGTGGGTTACCTAAAGAACTCCTATGTCAAAGAGCTCTTAACAGGACATTTGAACTTTTCAGAGTCCAGGCTAAGATCTTATGCATCACCAGAGGAGTACAACGATGCAATGACCAAAGGAAGCAAAAATGGTGGAATTGATGCTATCTTTGAAGAAATCCCCTATGTGAAGGTCTTCCTCGCTAAGTACTGCTCCAAATACAAAGTGGTTGGACCAACCTACAAATCAGCAGGGTTTGGCTTTGTGAGTTTTAGCCTAAAATTTCTTTTTATGTTTGCTTTTGCATGCACCTAACAATTATAATTTCTTAACAAATTGTTATATATGTGCATGTTCTTCAGGCTTTCCCAATAGGGTCCCCTCTTGTCTCTTACATTTCTAAGGCAATCCTAAATGTCACACAAGACCAGAATAAGATGCAAGAATTGGAAATCAAGTATTTTGGACATGGAACCAAATGTGAAGATCCTGATACCACACTTTCTTCAGATGATGATACGAGTCTCAGTGTGCACAGTTTCAGTGGCCTCTTCATCATCACAGGAATAGCTTCGGTTTTTGCATATTTGATACATTTGGTTAAAATCCGGTCTGCTACGAATGTCATCCATCCGGATAGCCCCCTTTCCCTTTGGTCCATAGGCATTACAAGGGCAGAGCATGGCCATATGGATCTGCCAAATTTGCAAGCCAGAGTTGAAGTTTCGGTAAATAATGGAAACCATTCAATACAAAGCCCTCCAACGGTTTCTGGACAAGAAGCTATAGAGATGGCCAGAATTTATGAAGACGACGCAAGTCAATAAGTGATCGTGCAGATTTTGGCAGATACATGTATGGATGTGCTTAACAAGCATGTTCTTTAATTATTATTATCTCTTGCAGTTTAGTTTTTGTATAAATATATATATATATATATATATGTTATTATCATGTTATGATGATGTTAACTCCTATTCAAGTTGTGTAAACATAGTTTTTTCCAGTTGCAAAAGACTCTGGGAAGTTTAGTATGCATGTTAAAATTCCTGTATAATTGGCTATACAAAAAGTAAAGCAGCAAATTGGGAAGATTTAATACAAGCCAATAATTTAGCATAACTTCGGCAATGGAGAATTAGCAAGAAATGAGGAAATGGAGTTCCTTTACAAATATTTTTAACTATTCAAAAATCTGCAATTGTACAGCCGGAAACATAATAATAATTTCTGGTTGACCATGTTCACAAATAGACATTAATTAATAAATAAAAAGAGTTTAAAAAATTAAGCTTTAGCATTTGGTCTTTTTTTCTATATGATATTATAATATGTATAATTTTTCAATGTGTAGCATCTAATTAAGATTCGCATTAGTAGGTAAGGATTTGTTCTTAAAAAAGCCTTTCATTAATATGCATCAATTGAAATTAAAGGACAGAATTAGCTGAAGTGGCAAATATCACCATTTTTGGGCTCAAATTTCAAACGTGTCTTTCATAAAAGNTTTTAATATCTATCTTTGTCCAATTGATGCTTGTTAGGTATTTTTAAAATTTCTTCCTTTTTATCCTTTTTTTATTTTTTTTTCTTGCTTAATTTGATGATTTTTCTTCCATGGTCGAATGGATAAGCTAGTTTTTTTTTTTTTTTTCAAAAAATAAAATGCAAATTTTTATGCTTTTATAATCCAATCTTGAGTTTCAGTTTTAATCTGGAATAGTCGTGAATTTTTTTCTTTCGTTAGTTTCAAGTGGTATTATGTATGATTTTTTTTTCCCCTCTAAAGTCATGGTTGCATAATAAGATTTTTGTTTTTCTCAATTTTTGTATGATTTTTTTTTCTTGGAGTTTTTTCTCCTCTTAATTTAAAGTTGCAGAAGATATTCTACTTGAGAATTTGGAAACCCTTTTGCTAGATTTGGAGACTTTAGTGGTTTTGGAGGTTGTGGAAGTTTAATGTCTTAACTTCTTTGGAGGAATGGATTCATTTGATGATCCTTTCTCTACTCTGTCCATTTGGAGCCATGTTTGAGTCGAGTTTCTTTGATCTCTGTGTAAATCCGTTTGCAGAAATGCAACCTTATGGGTTTTTTGAGCACCAAACACTAAAGCTTAAAAGATCAAAGAAACCTTATGGGTTTTTTATTAGTTAATTTCATTCTAGAAAAAGCTCATTGGAGAGTGATTTTGAAAATTTACTATCTATTAAATATATATTTGCCACATAAATATCAACAATTTCTATTTTTTATGCCACATAGGCTCCAATGGACGTAACTATTGAAGATGCTCTAAAGAAATAAACATTCATTTTGATAATGTCAATCATACGTCAGCTCAACATTCATTATAACATTATCATTAGAGCACAATTTTCAAATAATATTTATATTTGCTTATGTGACATATTAATTTTAACAATCCATATTTTATTAGAGATACTCTAAAAAAATTTTCTTCGTCTAGAAACTGTAATTGCCCTATAGTTTTTCATTGTTATAAATTGAGTAGCATTAACATCCCTTAATTTTATAAGTATGTTTAGAAATATTCTCCATATCATAAATCTTCATCTTATTTTTTTCTTTAAACAATGCTAGAAGTATTATTTAGTTTACCTATTAATTTACCATCTATACATGTATTATTATTTAATTTATTTATATGTAATTACTTATTCATTTAAAAATTCATTTATACATATCTAAATTATAATAATATATTAACCATTCAAATAATAACATATCCAAAATAATAAATTTATTAATAAATTATATTATACATCTACCATTATTATCTCCTCCTCTCTCCCCGTATACACTATCCTAAAGAAATTGCAATAATGATTTCGTCAGTGATTGTAAATGATTATGCAAATGATCTTTCATCATTTCAGCAAAAAAAAATGATCTTTCATCATCTCCAACTCAATTTGATAGGCATTCGAATTATGTTGTTCGCATTACAAAATTAATCAATTATTTTTCTTTGTTTTTGGCAAAAATATTAATCAATTACTTATTAACCATTTGTTGGTGCCAATTTTGACAATAAAAAAAAAACGTTTATAATCATATTTGTCACTGTATTTTGAATGAATATTACACAGTTAATTTCGTCTTGCCACTTCTATAAATAATGGATGTCGTTGTTAATTATATTATATTCAAAGTTAAATGCAGATGTGGATGCCTCTATGTCAAAATAAATTTATGATAAAAAAAATATCTTCTTGATTTTTTTAAAAGCGAATTAAAAAGTCAAAAATTATCTGGAATATTGAATAAGTGTTAGATAAATCCATAACAGATTCCCAAAAAACAACGTACTATAGATGGCTAGATGGCTGCGTCGAGTGAATATACAAAAACAATTTTTTTTTGGGTAAATATACAAAAACAATTAGCTATGCCTGCCAGGTTACTTTCAAATTAATTAAAGTATATATTCACATGCATATACATAAGTCAAAGCATCTTATTTTTAGGTAACCAAAGCTGCATTATGTGTAATCAAAAAACAAACTGCATTACGGTGGAAGTATGGCTTATTTTCTTCTCAGTAAAAAGAAAAAAGAAAAGAAAAATTATATTTTTTTAAATGGAGTAAAAATAAAGACGGGTAGAGAAAACTCTGTTCCATGACTGACATTCTACCATTTCTATACGCAAATAAATGTCCAAGTAAATACACCAAAGGAACAACCATTGACTGACGTTTAACTATATACCACACACAAAAAAAAAGAAAAAAAAAAGACGGACGTTTAACTTGGGTTTGCATTTANAAGACTGACGTTTAACTTGGGTTGCATTTATAACCGTCCATTTAATTAATAAAATAATTAGTATGCTACATATATAATTAACGAAGTATTTAAAACAAGAAAAATAAAATAAATTAATCTATCTGTCGGTTTTAAATTTGATACACTAAGAATTGTTATTGCTAGATATTTGTTTCGAGTTCTGAATTTTTGAGGAAAGAAAACAAAACAATAGTAGAAAAGAGAATCAAGTCAATTTTTCTTTGTCAAAACCGCGGGAGTCTTCCTTGAAGTTATTATTCGTTCGTATAGACGAACAATATAATAAATTTTACAAGAAATCTAGATAGCCATCTACTTGCAATTTCTCAATTTCGGTCCTTCTCCAAATGGCCAGTCTCTTTATGTTCATTGTCTTATTATTTGGGATAATAAGCCCCTGTCCCAATGCTGCTAGTGTTGCAAATGGAACTACTAGCAGTGCAGGCTAAAAAAAAAGGATACGCGTTGGTGTAATTCTTGATCCTGACTCTGGAGTCGGGAAAATGGCACGGAATTACATATCAATGGGAAAAATAATCAAACTCTACCAGCAAAAAAATTTCTAAGCAGAATAAATTTTCTGTGTATTTTCTATTCATTCATTCGGGAAATACTTGGTTATTTCACCAAAAAAAAAAAAGAATACGACTTGGTTATGTGACTTTTGCAGCTTTAGATTTGATGAAGAATGAAGGAGTGCACGCTATAATAGGGCCAGAATGGTCAGCAGAAGCAAAGTTCCCTTTGGTTTCCATATCTGGGGACTGAAATTGCCGCTGCTAACCTGACCCGCCATTTTAATTCGCCAACGAGTCAAAATTGCAATTGACTCCCTTTGGTTTTCATTATTATAAATAAGTAAGTTACATTAACACCCCTCAATTTTATAAGTATTTTCAGAAATACCCTCCATTAATAAATTTTTATTCTATTTTTCTAATCGAATAATGTTAAAATTAACACCTCATCTACCAACAAACCAATTATATATACATGTGTTATTATTTAATTAGTTTATATCTAATTTATTCTCATTCTTTCAAAATTTTAGTTATGAGAGCATTTTTAATAAAAAATGTAGAATTTTATATATATAGTATATAAATAGACATTGTTTAAATATATGTTGTATAAATGTATATTCAATTTAAAAATTATTTTTCAATAATAATGTACACAAAGATTATTTATGTTTATTAATTATTTATTTAATTAAATATTTTTAATTTTTGAACAAATTATATTTTACTTTTNGGTTTAGCTGGCTTTTATATAAGGTTTGTGAAGGACTTCTCTACCATAGCTGCTCCTTTGAATGAGATTGTCAAAAAGGAGGTTGGTTTTAAATGGGGTAAGGAACAAGAACATGCGTTTCAAACTTTAAAAGATAAGTTATGTTCTGCTCCTATTCTTGTTCTACCTAATTTTGATAAGATGTTTGAAGTTGAATGTGATGCTTCTGGGATTGGTATAGGTGCTGTTTTGATGCAGGAAAAGCGTTCCATTGCATACTTTAGTGAGAAGCTAAATGGAGCTCAACTCAAGTACTCGACGTATGACAAGGAGTTGTATGCATTGTTTCGTGCCTTGGAGGTGTGGCAACATTACTTGTTTCCAAAGGAGTTCGTGATTCATACTCATCATGAGTCTCTCAAACACATCAAAGGACAAGGAAAGCTCAACAAGAGGCATGCAAAGTGGGTTGAGTTCATAGAAACTTTTCCATATATGATATGCTACAAGCAAGGTAAGGATAATGTAGTAGCTGATGCATTATCTCGAAGGTATGTTCTCATTACTACATTAACTTCTAAGTTGTTAGGTTTTGAGCAATTGAAAGACATGTACGCAAGTGATTTTGATTTTAAGGATATTTATGTTGCATGTGAACAAGGTGCATTTAATAAGTTCTATAGACATGATGGTTTTTTGTTTCGTGGATCAAGAATTTGTGTGCCTAATTGCTCTATTAGAGAATTGCTTGTTAGAGAATCACATAGTGGTGGTTTAATGGGTCATTTTGGAGTGCATAAGACTTTAGATGTTTTAGTTGAACACTTTTTTTGGCCACATATGAAAAGGGATGTTCAAAGAATTTGTTCTCAATGTATTGCATGTAGACAAGCCAAGTTTAGATCTATGCCACATGGATTATATACACCTTTGCCTATTCCTAATGAGCCTTGGGTTGATATATCCATGGATTTTGTACTTGGGTTACCTAGAACTAGGAAGGGTAGGGATAGCATATTTGTGGTTGTTGATAGATTTTCTAAGATGNATCGTGCATGCCTCTTGTTGAGCTTTCCTTGCCCCTTGATATGCTTCAACGACTCATGATCAATGTGAATCACAAACTCCTTCGAGAACAAGTAATGCTGCCACACCTCTAAAGCACGGAAAAGGGCATACAACTCTTTGTCATACGTCGAGTAGTNATTTGAAAACTTGGGAAGATTGTTTACCTTTTGTTGAATTTGCATATAATAGAACTATTCATTTTTCTACAGGTTTTACACCATTTGAGATTGTGTATGGTTTTAATCCTTTAACTGTGTTGGATTTGATGCCTTTACCTTTGAGTGAAATTGCTAGCTTAGATGGACAAAAGAAGGCGGACTTGGTTAAGACTATACATGAGAAGGCGAGGTTGCAAATTGAAAAGCGTAATCGTCTAACCGTTCAAAAAGCAAATAAGGGGCGAAAGCAAGTGATATTTGAACCAGGAGATTGGGTTTGGGTGCACATGAGGAAAGAAAGGATTCCTAACCAAAGGAAGTCTAAGTTGGATGCTAGAGGCGATGGGCCCTTTCAAGTTCTCGAGAAGATCAATGACAATGCATACAAGATTGATCTTCCAGGTGAGTATAATGTGTCCGCATCATTCAATGTTGCTGATCTTTCACCTTTTGACATGGATCCAGATTCGAGGACGAATCTTTTTGAGGAGGGAGGGAATGATGTGGGCATCGAGCGCTCTTCTAGCATGGATGTTCGTGGTGAAGACATTGTGTTGCCAAGTGGACCAGTGACGCGTTCTCAAGCTAAGAAGATCAAAGCGGGAATGCTTGGACTTGTGAAGAGAATAATTGATGAAGATCGATTCAAGTATCCATACGATCCAAACACTTTTATGAGGCATAATGATGATTTAAACATGATGTCCAAGCAAGGAATGAAGGTGGTAATGCTGCTCGGGAGTTGCAAAGACGAAACGACATAATTTTAGCCATTTTCTGTAACACCCCGTCCCAGGAAAAATATTAAAAATTTCTCGAAGTTGACCGAGTTGACCAAGTTTGACCAAGGAAGGGCTCGGGGTTGACTTTTTGTGTGAGAGTGCTATGGTTTTGACCGTGGTACCGTTGCGTAGAGCTAGTCGATACGAGTTCGTAGACTAGCAGCGCGCTCGATTCGGAGTTAAGACCGAGAGGTTATGTTCAAAACTGTGTGAAGGGCATTTTGGTAATTTTGCTGTGGCATGGCAAAATTACTATTTTGCCCCTGCCTTTATTAGATTTATCCAGAGGAATCTGGAAGGACACGCACGGGAGATGCACGCGGAAGCCCCTCCCTCTTTGCGCAGCTTTCCCCTCACGCAAGCCCCGACCGACCCTCCTCCTTCGTCGGCAACGGCCGATACCTGGCCGGACCGGACGGGAAACTCACCCCAACGGAAGCCGGCGACCTCCCCGACTCAGCGGCACCGGCGAGGACCCGCGGGGACGCCCAGATCGCAGGCAAGACCGAGGGATCCGATGATGCCCTTCGGTTGCGATTGCCGGATTCCGGCGAGAAATTGNGAGGTGCTATAGGGCGGGTTTTTACCTAGGGTTTGTTCCATATCATCTTGTGTGTTGGGATTACAGTTTCTTTAAGCTTGGGGTTCCGCATCAACAAGTCTAAAACAAATCAGGTTTGCATTTCAGTTTGCATTTCACAAATATTCTACAAGAATACATCTCAAATAATAAAAACCAATGTTAGTCAAATTCTTACATCTCAAGTAATTTTAAAATTTATTTATTTTTTACCATAAGAGGGCACCGAGACTTCTACAAAGCAACAGAAACCCAAAAAGTACATAGTAATTTAATTACTTAGAGAAAGATCCTATCCCAAAAAAAGGCTTAACAACAATCATATATTAACTTCGCAACCAACAAATTAAACACCAACCCGCATTTCAATTACCTTAACTAACAAGACCATTATGTTCCACATGTAAGGACCTATAAACTGATATTTTAGCCAAAAAAATTTGACACATATGTATCTGGTAAGAAATCCAGGACTACCTACGGACAGCAAGCCCTCCTAGAAGCTTGTAGCGCAAAGACTCAGCCTGAGCAATAGCACAGAATCCTCGATTGTTGACTTTCTCAGCATAAAGCTCAACACTGTTCTCAGGAAACTTAAAATGTTTTTGAACAACAGATGTAAGTTCCTTAATTTGTCTCCCTTCTCACCTAGACCATTAATTAAACAATAAATAAAAAATGCAAGATGAAAGCTAAATTTCATCTTAACAAGTTAAACCAAAAACAATTTACCTTTACTATGCCCCAATTTATCCTAGTGAACAAAAATATATTTTTACCAACAGAAGAAAAATAAATTAATGACAACGAGCTATCATATATTTTAATATTTACTGCATGCCACTAACCAAACAACAGGACAAGGATATGGTAGTTGTTATTTATACAAAATGGGTTTATCAGTCTAAAAAGTTTTGTAACAATTAATATTATGTAAAAAAAAAAAAAAAANGGTGTGAGCTTATTAGTATTATTATTAGTAATGATAGCTGTCGGTTTATGTATAATCTTTACATTAATTGTAGTTTTTAACTTAGGCATGACTATGTTCTTAAGGGGTTAAAAATTCATGACTTTGGTATTGGCTAGGGTATAAATACACTTTAAATGTATATGGAGAAAAAACTACTTAGCTATTTAATATAATGATTAACATTCTTGTATCATTTTTGTATAGACGATAAAATAATTAGGAAGTACCGAATGCGGGTATTATGTGATGATGATTATGCTAGACATCATAATAAATAATGTTATTCGCACTACAAGAAATTTGGCCTATAGGGACAACAGCATTTTATGACTAAAGGCCATTTTTTCGTCACTAAATTCATTCAGTTACGCAAAACACGTCGTAACAGCTCCGTGACAGTAGGTGCATCACTGAAAGTCCCTAGCCACTAAAAAAGTAGTGGTTCGTGACTGAAGACCAATTCCAAAATTTTGGAATTTTTCTTGACTGAATGTGTCAAATTCAGGCACGAAAATTGTTACAACTAAAGTTCGATGTTTTTGTTACTGAAAAGACTGGTTTCGTGGCTGAAGTATGTCAATAAGTTAAGAAAAATGTCGTGTCTATTTCGTGCAGTAGTCACGACATGGTTGTCGTGACTATTTCGAAGTGTTTTAGTCCCGGTTTTTATGTCCGTGACTAAATTGCCCTGGAATTAGACACGAAAACATTCATGGCTAAATGTACATTATAACAAATTACATATTTTTTTGTCACAAACTATAAATTTCGTTACTAAAAACGATTCAATTTGCAAGTGTATATTGTATGTTTCGTGGCTATTTATATTAGCCACAGAAGTTATACATAACTGTTGTTCTAGAAACCTTACCAGTCCCATATTAATTAGTTACTTGCATGCTGAAATAAAACATACATAAGTTCTAAATCGCATCCACAACCAACAAACAAATACTAAACGAAACATGGGTGGGCCCATGGTTGACTTTTTGTGTGGATATTTGTAGCTTTGAATTTAGTACCGTAGTGTAGAGCTTGTCAATATGAGTTCGTAAACTAGTGGTACATTTGATTCCAAGTTACGGTTTAAGAGTTGTGGCTAAATGAAATTCAGGATCATTTTGGTCTTTTAATAAAAGGGGTCCCATTTAATCAATTTTTCCTCTTCCTTCTTCTCCCCCGGGTGACCCTTCCCCTTTTTCTTTCCACTTCCCGACACTAGCTCTCCCTCTCTTGTTACTGTGCCGTCGGACCTTCCAACGGAATTTCTCTTTTTTCTGGCGACGGCGGGCTAGCATCACACCTGGAAAAAGAAGCCCCTAGTCCTCTCTCCCCTTTTCCCCGACCAGAATAATGCCTCTACCGTACCTACGAGGCCAAAGCTTCTCCGAAAATCTGACCACATTCGGCGACGGTGAGCTCGTCCACCACTTGGAAAAGAATGCACAGGCTTTCTGCTACCTTCCCACCCCAAATTTTGACCATGAAACAATGCGAATAGCTAGAAATCTCAAAGAAATCGGCGGGTTTGTTTTTCTCCGATCGTCGGATTCCGGCGTGTTTCCGGCGGTGGGTGTGGTCCTTTCCACATATTTTGGACCTTCTAGACTCGTTTGCACTATCCATTTAGCACGAATCTCCCTCATTTGATGGGTACGAAGAGGGGATTCGAATCTGCAATTTTTCGGTGAGATTTTCCGTCCAGTTGCGGTAGCTGTTGGTCAAGGTTTGGTAAGATTTTTAATCTTGGTAAGATTTTGCTATTATTTGAATTTTAGTGTTGGGTTGTTGCAAATTGGTGAATTTTCGGATAAATGGGTTGTATGGAGCTGCTGAATTTTGTATTGTTAAGGGAAGAAATTGGTTACTAAGCTTGGTTTTGATGTTAAGAATGTTGTATAATTGTGTGAAGCCATAACATTTGGTTTATGGTTGATGAAGTTTGATTTGATTTTGAACTAGTTGATATTAGTAAATCATTATGTGGATTTTGGTTAATGAGTGGAGAAATTGTGACTGGTAGTTTAATTTAATTTATGATATGGTGGTGTGCTATGTATTATTTGTGTCTTGTGGAGAGTTGAGTATATGGTAGTGTATATATATATATATATGCGTGTGTGTATTTGTGGTAAGCAAATTAGATTTCAAATATAATTTATAGCTGCCTTTGTTTTGAAGCAATTGTGTTGCTAATGACTGTTAGGAGCTAATTCTAATATTGAATTTATCGGAATGTGGGCAATTATGGTTTTTGGATTTGAATTAGCTATAAGAAATGTAATGTATACGACTATAGGTATACATAGTTATGTATGTGTGTGTGTGTGTGTTGGATATGAGGTGGTGACCGTGGCAAAGTTTGGGGAGAAGGTATAATTGATTGCTATTTGGACAATTTGATTTCACTATGTTATCTCTAGTAACCTTGTGGGAATTCATCCATATATAAAATATATGTAATTTATTTTTATATATATTTATATACTACATGATATGGATAAATTGCGCATTTAAAGTTATGTTGCATGTGGGGGGTTATATGTTAAATAATTGGTATGGTATTTATGCTTAAGAGCTTATAATTATGAAATTGTGATTGGTTCATGATGTGAGGTAAATTAGACTTGTGATTTCAATGATTTGTACTTTGGGTAATGTAAGTGGCTTTTAGCTACGTGATGAGCTAATTTTGTAGTTGAGTATGTGGTTATCAACTTGGTTTGAAAATGGGATATATATATATATATTATGCATATGAATTCCTTGAATTCTCTAAATTTAATTTTAGATGAAATTTTCATATAAGTGCGTATGTTAATGCCAATAGTATTTGAGAGTTAGTTTGCTTTTAATATTCATTATCTTAATGGTTAGATGAGTATCTTTTACTCTAGTGGCTTTAAGATTTTGTGTATGGATGGAAAGTATTTTGTGGATTTTATATTTCTTGATTTCGACTATAATTGGACTCCGTGTTTATTGAGAACAATTATGGAATATATGGAATATATTATATGTTGTTGGGAAGGCGATTATGAATTTGGAGGTGGAGGACGTGTTTAAAAATGAAATGGCGAATGAACACATAAACTAGAGGCTGAGTTAAATTGTGATATAAGAAAGTTTATATTGGCCTGGGTACCCTCAATGATTCAATAACTTTTCACCCAACACTGCCATGATGGCTTAGAAATTAAGGATCGTGATGATGGTTACCTTTACTGGTTACCACCACGATGCCTTGGGGTGAAGGATCGTGATGATGGTTACCTTTACCCACTACCGCCACGATGCCTTAGAATAAAGGATCGTGATGATGATTACCCCCTCATTGTGATCTTAAATTGTTAAGTTGTAAATGAGGAAGTTTAGAATTTATTTTGTCAATATTGTGATGATTACTCACGTGGATGTTTATGACATAAGTTTCCTCATGAGATGTAAACATTAAATCTACTGTGAATATTTTTATGCGTTGCGGTTTAGTAAATTGTAAATTGGCACTTTATAACTATTTATTATTAATGTTTTATTATTTTAAGGACTATGAAAATATATGAAGTTATTTATTATTTTGATATGATGAGATATGGTGATGGATTGGTGATTTATTGATAAGTCTGCACATGACTCGATGGTTTCGAGCTTGAAAAGTACTCTATCATTATATAGGCCTGGAGAGTACTCGGTCCAATATTGATTCTACATGAGCAGTGAATAAATTGGTATGACATGCAGTAAGTTGTGATAATGATTTTGCAGGAGAGCCGAGTAAATTTGCCTTGCTTTCTAGTAAGATGTGATACTAGTTGTACATGAAAGTTGAGATAGTCAACTATGTAGTGAGATATGGTATGAGTTAGTTTGTTTGCCTCACACGTATTGATTTGCTCACAAATGTGTTGGATCTATTTCCGGAACAATTCTTGGTTGCCAATTAAAAATGTTCAAGAATTATATTTGGATTCTCATTTGTTAAATGCAAAACTATTTTTAAGAACTACATGTAGCTTGATCCCTATTAATAAGGGTATGTAGGCAGCTCAGATTTTAGACTGAGTCCAGCTACAAAAAATATAAATGACGTATTTATTTGAATGTTAAAGTTACTTACTAAGGTGTGGAAATGATGTTATGGATTGGAGTATGTATATGAATGTATTTTCTTGCAGGAATTGTAATTATGTGTATTTGGAGAATGTTTCAAAAACAGATGAAATGCTGCCGAAATTTTTAATAAAGTTTCTAGCATTGAGAAATTTCTTAGTTGGGTTTTTTATTTAATAATGGTTTAGTGGAGATAAATGACTGCTTATTGGCTTAATAGAAATATTAAGTCATGCAAGCAGGATCTAGGTGGTTTGGGTCCTGTCACAACTACTGTTAGTACTACTCATCGTATGGCTTCCAAACTGAACCATCCTTGTTTGCACCACAAGCTGATGATCATGATCAGCACCCACTGCATGCACCAAAAAGAGATAAAAATGGGTCAATCTACAGTTTTTCTGGTCCAAGAGTTGGAAAAGAGAAGAAGATTTCAGTTATGACATTCTCTCTGCCAGCCACTTCTGCCCTTGTTCAATCCCCTTCTGCCAGCCAATCCCAAATTAACAAACCCATTAACTATTCATTCATGCTGCCACTAGTAGTATAATCAAACTTACATATATGCATGTAATATTAAAAAACGGCACCGTTTTGATCAAATTCTTTTTAATGGACAAAAAAAATTTATTCTGTCACGAAAAAACTTTTTGTGATTATGTGAATCATCAGTTGACCAGTCAAACTCAGAGTATTTAGTCTCGAAGACCAAAAATTTGTAACAGTAGGTTTTAAACTTTTGGAGGGAAAATTTTTCTCTGAAAAATTGACCCATTTGTTAAGTAAACATATTACAATTTCAAATTTTGTAACTGAAAATAACATATTTTTTAAACAGTCACGAATTTTTTTTTTTTTGAAACTGAAAAGGTATCTTCTGTCACAAAATTTATTTTGTAGCTTCAATTTTCGTGACTGTAGGCCAAATTTCTTGTAGTGTCGAGAAAATTTAGCAGAGATGGTAATAATTACTAACATTTTAAAACTAAATAAGAATTAATAATTATTAGTTGATACTTATTTGAACTACTTGTTTGGTCTGTATGTGCAGTTTTAGGATGTTGTTTGGACCTAGCAGTATGTAGATAATTTTAGAGCATAATAGACAGCTGCTTTGCTCCCATTTATAACATCAATGTAAGATATCGTATTTCAGTTTATATATACACTTTTAGGTGACCAAAAACAATGTAGCATTTAATTATTGTATTTATGGAAAGATATAACTGTTTGTAATTTTGTTGTTCGTATTATTTTTATATATTTGCATTTTTTTCTCATTTGTATGTTTTAAATTAATAATTGATTCTCATTTTTATTAAATTAATCATTTGCAATAAATTATAAAATTATTCATAATTTATAAAAGATATTGACATTTAAATTTGTTTAATTTTAATTAATAATATTTATGCATTTAAATTAATTTTATAAAATATTCAAATGAGATTTTAATACATAATCGATTTATTGAAACTCTAAATTATAATTGTAAATTAATTTCTTTTAAATTAATTTAAACTAATAAATGTAAATTAAAAAAATCATTTAATTTGTCACTGCAATTAATTTTGAATTATTCAGCGATGTCTTACATAGGGATTTGTTGCGCCAAATTTTGCTGCGGTTTTAAAAAATGGCCTAAATAATTAGAGACGAATTTCGTCTCCAAATAGTGGTATCAGCGACAAATAATGGTGGCGAAAAATTGACAATTGGAGACGCATGAGTCGCCAATTGTGGATGATTTTGAGACGAAATTTGGTCGCGAAAAAGGGACAATTGGCGATGCATGCGCCTCCAATTGTGGTTTTATTCGCGATAAAATTTCATCANATTTTATAAAATATTCAAATGAGATTTTAATACATAATCGATTTATTGAAACTCTAAATTATAATTGTAAATTAATTTCTTTTAAATTAATTTAAACTAATAAATGTAAATTAAAAAAATCATTTAATTTGTCACTGCAATTAATTTTGAATTATTCAGCGATGTCTTACATAGGGATTTGTTGCGCCAAATTTTGCTGCGGTTTTAAAAAAATGGCCTAAATAATTAGAGACGAATTTCGTCTCCAAATAGTGGTATCAGCGACAAATAATGGTGGCGAAAAATGGACAATTGGAGACGCATGAGTCGCCAATTGTGGATGATTTTGAGACGAAATTTGGTCGCGAAAAAGGGACAATTGGCGATGCATGCGCCTCCAATTGTGGTTTTATTCGCGATAAAATTTCATCACAAAATCAACCTAAATTGGCGACGCATACGTCTCCAATTGTTTTTTTTTTTTTGCGACGAAATCGTTGCCAATTGTTTCGTTATTCGCAACACATTCGTGTCACGAAAAATAGATAATCGTGACGATGTTTATGCGTCGCTATGTTTTATATTCACGACGAATATTATCTATCGCGAATGTTTTACACTTTCAGCAACAGTCGATTTTGCGACACAGTAATTTACGCTGCCGTTTATAATTTGCGACACCGTTTTTGTGTAATTTAATATTCAAAACTCATTTACTTGTTTCTTTAAAAAAAAAAATTATTTACTTGATCCTTTTGTAACTTTCATATTACACAAATAGTTTACAAACCTTATATTAATTGAAAATTTTACCAACAAATTGTCAAGATAATATAGACATCATATTCAATTTTTTTTTTACTTATAATGAGAGGTAAGAAAACGTTGTAAATTAATATTAGATTTTTAGTTTTGAATTATTAATTATAGTGGCGATTTTAACACTTGTTATGCCATCATTTTTCTCCTTAATTATAATTTGAAAAACAGCTTTCTCAAAATTAGCTAGTTATCATATAAATATAAATTTCATTCACTAAAAATGGAAAATCAACAAAAATTTCATGGTGGCCGAGCCAAATGCATGTATTGTATTTGGCTTAGAAAATTGATAAAAACCTTCAACTGCCAATATTTAATTGTCATGCCAGCACGGCAGCACCCCAAGAATTAGCAAAGAACTATTTGAATAAAAAAAAAAAGTGTGAAAAAGAAAAGGTTCGGCAAAATAGTGAGTTTCTATGGATAATATATTTAACTCCTGCCAAGGTAATTATAATTAACTTTCCATTAACAGCCACATGCTCCTGTATTTCTGAGCTACTAGCTAGTTTCTCCTTTGCAAAAGTATAATGTCAGTGCTTACAATTTATTTATTTTTGGTGGGGTTGGGTGGTTCAACCTTGCACCAAGTTTATATAGTCGGATATTCAAGGAAATTCAGAGTCAGTATAACATGGATAAGTATAAACTATTAGCCACCGACATTCTGGAAGCATATCAAAATATATAGTGCGACCAATCAGGAAATTAATAGAACCACTTTATAAATTAATTAGCATTAATAAAGTCGCTCTAGCGTGCTTTTTGAAGCTTTGAAAAGTCTATTATACAATTTCATTGGAAGGAAGGTAGGGATGCGAATCATATTTTCTTCCTAATAAACAATTAAGATTTAATTGCAATTTAGTATTTAGTATTTTTGTTATATTGTACATTGAGTTTTTAAAATTAAAACGTTTCAAATTAAATTTTTAATTTTTAATTTATCTCACATAAGTTTAATTTCCAAATTGCTTTCATCATTGACTAACAAAAATTTTAAAATTTTTAAAATTAATTATTTTTTTAATTTACAAACAAGATAAAAAAAAAAGAAATTGATTGATTTATTAATGGAAAAATAATCAATTTTTATTTTTTTCTTAAATTTTAAATTTATATTAGTCAATTTTCAAATTAAACTAATTAATGTAAAACAAATTGTAAATTGAGAGTTCAATGTGAAACGTTTTAACTTGAAGATCAAATATGCAATCTGATTGAAGTACAAAATACTAAATTACAATTAATCTAAATTTAATTGTAGTTACTTGTTAATTAAAACTTTTACTTACTATTATTAAACAATCTAAACAATAGTGGCGATTACTTGATAATTACAACTTTTATCTACTTTTAATGTTACAACCCATCAACGAATCCAATTTTCTGATATGAAAAGTTAATTGCAGGATACAATGGGTTTACTTATTTATATATATATATATATAAACTTATTTGTATTTATTATCATTAGTAATCATCATTTGTCCCACTTATTATCACTGTATGTTGTTTGTTAGGAAAATTATTCAGTGCAATATTTTTTTTTAAAGTGTCTGTAGCGAGATTATTCAATATTGATCTATAAATGTGCAATATTAATCTA
>QANX01006632.1:0-31278 GCA_003254975.1 Ochetophila trinervis
ATGTACAAAAATGTAGCTTTTCTTATTTACGAAGTCATGTGAGTCGTATGTGATTTTTTTTTACACGGTTTCTATTCATTTTTGACAGAATTTAACTAAAATGCAATATTTGATGCTTTTGAATATAAAAAATATCAAATATCAAAATTAATTTTTCTCTTTAACTGCAATGGTGCAATTATAAAGGAAACTAAAATGTAGTTTTTCGTAAAATTTATTTATGTTTTTCTTACCAAATAAATTTATAAAATACCCTAATAAAAAAGTTTTTGGACAAAGATATTCTTATCATAATTTTTTTTATACCTCTTTGGACTATTAAATTTTAGAGTTTGAAAGTTTTTCCTTTTTTCTCTTTTAGAAATTAAAAAGATAAATTTCATCGCCAAATTTTGAATTCACCAATAATTTTTGCTAACTGAGCTGTCCAAATTGAAACAACAGTTTAATTGTTGGAAGCCTATATTTTTGTAAAAGATTTTAAACATAGGGAAAATATGCGCAGAAGTAACTAGAAAATAGAGGGCATATTTGCAAAAAAAATAATTTAAACTAGAATGATATTTATGTAATTTACCCAAAAAATATGTAAGTTTTCTATGGGATTTCACAGGATTACGAGGGAGGAGTGTTGTGTTTTTTGGTTGACCATGAATTATTATCTTTTATATTAAAATATAATAATTAGGGCAAGACCTTTTTTTGTTTTGGAAAGAATTAGATCAGGACTTTGGAGACTAAAAATCAGTTAATTGATTCATAGCCTAAAAGAAAAAAATCTCTTACTAGGAAAATATTGCCAAAAGGTTGGTTATTAGTTTTTTTAATAAATAATTTATAAAATAGTTTGTTTTCGCTTATTTCCAAAATTATATGACGTCAAAAGAAAATCCACAACTTAATTATTTTTTATGCAAAAAAAAAAATTTATGTAATTGTTTTGATTATTTATGTACACAATTATATTCTATCTATTGAGTTTGGCTACAACCTAAAATAAAATTTATGTACACAATTTTGACTTTTTGATGCAAAAACTAATAGGTTGTACTTGTAGCCAAACTCAATAGATAGAATATAATTGTTTTATTTATTTTTAATATGTACAAAATAAAATCACTTTAACACTTGGTTCTTAATCTAAAGTAAACATATTTTCTTAGACATATATGATGACTTTGAATAAAATTAAGCCTATTTAGAATTTGTTTAATGAAAAAAAAATTAAAAAAGGAATCAAGCGCGAGTGATTATTTGAAATCCATGACTCTTTTTTTTTTTTGAAATTACACAATTTATAATTAATAGGGAAAATGTATATACATGAACAAAATGAGGTTCAGAGACTTTTTTTAAAATCAAATCTTAAGTTTTAATTTCTTATATTTGGAATGAATTTTACCATATTTTCAGTCCAAAAATGATAAAATCAAATATCAAAAATTTTAAGATTTGATTTTTAAAAAAAGTTTTAATACATTTTAATACTTTTTAAAATTAAATTTGTTCATATATGAGTTTTTACAATTAATTTATACAATTGATATATTCTAATTTGAAAAAAATTGTATATTTGTCCAATTTAGTTAAAATTGACAAATTCTGTCAACTTAAATATTATGTGCATGATCCTCAAAATTAATTTATTTATTGTACCAAAAAATAAAAACATTACAAATTTTTTAAATATATTTATAGTTTTTCTTTCTGTTTTTTTATTTTTGGTACAATTAAAAATGAAATAAATTAACTTTGAGAGTAATTTGCAGAATTCATCAATTTTAATTAAGTTTGACAAAAATGTAATGTTTTACAAATTATAAAAATTAATTGTACAAATTAGTTGTTAAAACTTCTATATAAACAAATTTAATTTTAAAAATTATTAAAGTGCATTTAAATTTAAAAAAAATTATATGTCATAAATCTGTAACTAAATGTATCCACGAATATCACACAAAACTTTGATGGTGTATGTGAAATATGGTTTTTGGCCAGTTAACTTGGCAAGGAGTGGAATCTCTCTCTCTCTCTCTTTTATTTATTTATCATTATTTTTTTTTTATGGTGTATAAGGAGTGGAATCTCTCATTGTCTTTTTCAACCATAAAATGGAATGTGTAGGTTGTCCTTTCAGGACTATGGCGGGGCACACATAAATGTAAACTTTTCATTTGAGAATTGAGCCAAAATTGTGTTACCAAAAAAAAGAGAATTGAGCCAAAATTGCTGATTAAGAATTATTTTAGAGTACGTAATATTATCACAAGCAAACAAAGAGTAATATTAATTATTATTATATGGGAAAGCAAAATGAATATCTCCATCAGCATGATAAAATAAAGTTTAAGAAACACATACTTCAGCCTTGCATGAATCACAAATAGAGTCGACATTGCGATTTGTAGAAAGCTAATGTGAAGAATATTCAAATTGAAAAGCAGTGGCTCAAAAAGAGGTTTGATTTTAATTTATTTTATTTTTTAAAATATATGTTTTTTTAATTTTTTGTTCATTAGATAATAAGAAAGGGCATGAAACCAAAAGTTAGATACTTGGTTTTGCTTGGTAGGCTGTGACCAAGTCACTGTCTTCTCCCCAACTAACTCCTTTGATTTATTTCAAATAAAAACAAATTTCTTGAATTGTATACCCACAACATGCATTGCATTGTTTTGAAAAAGACATCTCATAGTGATTGTTTGCATGCGCAATATATATATATATATATATATATATATATATATATATTTATACCTATACATTTCAATATATATACATATGTATTGAGATTTTTTATGTAATGGTGTTATTTAGTTCTAAATATATTTTAACTTCCTATGACTATTTAATTTTATTACCTAAATGATTTTACTAGCCTAATTATCATATCAATCTAATATTAAACCGATTGTATTTATATACATATATATGGGCATTTGTGTATATCTATGTATGTTTGTTTCATGTGTGACAGTATGGTATGTTCTAGCATTGTATACTCATGTACAAGTTAAATAAGAAAAGTAGACTCAAATTATTTAGAGTATATTTTCAATATAGCCTTTTTCATTTTCTAATTTTCATAGAAATGCATTTTTATTTAAAAAAAAATTCAATATAGCTCTTTTATGTTTCATTTTTGTTTCAATTTAGCTTCTCATGTTCTATTTTTGTTTCAATTTTACCCTCACTGCCCATCAAATTATTAGTAATTACTATATTTTATTCAACAATGATACTTAAACATTTTCTTTTATTTATGTACATAAATAACAAATGTAATTTTATTATTTCTTAGCTAACCCATTCTTTCTTACAACATCTATATCTAAGAAAATATATAATAAAAATTTAGTTGTTGTTTTGAAAAAAATATAGGTATAAACTAATAAATGGGTAGTTTGTATATGTAAGAATAATAAAAAAGAAAGTCAAGTTATCATTTTGAGTAAAATATATAAGTTGATTAATAGTTTAACACGCATAAGGGTTAAACTGAAACAAAAATGAAATGTGAAGGATTATAATAATTTTTTTTCCAAATAGATATACAATTTTTGCAAAAAATGCAAAATAGAAAAGGGCTATAGAGTGAAGGAGAGGGAATGGAGTTTAAAATCAGGGACAGTATAGGAATTAGGAACTACAAATGCAATCGGTTATATAAAAATTGGGCTGGATATGATTCATTGGTTGGCCCAAATATTTTTTACGGTGGGCCCAAAAACCCTTCTATATTTGCATTCGAAGTTTTAGTTATTATTTTTTATTTTTTTGGCTACACCATAAATATAGACGTTCATTTTTAAAATTTTTTTTAATGGCTTTGTTTAAAATATCTATCAAGGATGTGATAAAAAAATATATATATACCATTTAAGATTTTGTCTACTTTCGGACAGATAATGTGACTTAGCAAAATAATTATTATCAAAAATATATTTTTTCAAAATAAATAAATAAATATATCATTAGTTAATTGAGATTTAAATAGCACCATTAAAGATCAATTTTGGATTGAACGTATATAAAGTAAATATTCATGCAATATAAATTGCAAACCTTTTCGATCTCTACGCTACATAGATGACAATCTTGAATTTCAAATAGAGTATTTTAGAAACTATGTGCTCTCCTGTTTTTCTATTGGAATAGAAATATAAACCTTTCCAGCATGCAAATTGTTAAAGATTAATGTTGAAATCTTAAAATTATGTATTTTCCATATTTCATTCCTCTTCTTCTTTGATAAACTATTTGCTGTTTTTTTCTTCTTTGATTAAATATACTATATTATTGTTATTTCAAAAACGCTATTTATCGTAATGCATATTTTCCATACATATAATAATAAAAATAGTACCTGTTTGGATTATGGGATTTGATTGAACTGAGCTGGACATATTGAAATCCTATCTAAGTGATTAAATTTAAAATAGCCTAATTTAACCGGATTGAATTTTGAAATAGTCCAACTATATATATATAGATCAGTTTCGTATTTCAAATAGGTCTGATAGAACATTATGAGAATTTTATTTTATGGTGTAAATTATTTTTCTTAAACTACAGTAATATTTTTGTAATTAAACAATATTTAAAGAGATGTATATGAAATGAACATTGAGGACAAATGGGCTAAGGTATCTTACCCATGTGGCAAGAGCGTTATATCAACCAATACTTAGGACGATTGTGGATCTCATTCAATGGTTTTGAGCTTACTTTTCACATTTGGAATGTATTTGGGCTAACAAATAACACCCCTTCAAAATCTTTTTTTCTTTTTTTAAATGAAATTATAATAATTTATGAAGAAAGAAAATCAACATCCATGAAGACAAAAGGGATTCAACCAAGGATTTTCCTCCGCCCATATTTCAAAAACATTCTTGGGTTCAACTGGCTATGTTAGTACAAATTTAGCTCTCTACCATGATATATGTAAAATATAAAGGTGCTAGTCAGTTCGAAACCGATATATTTTAAAAATAATTAGTCAAATTCAATTAGTAATCTGTTTTATTTATTTTTCAATCCAAACTGATCAAATTTATACATCAAATTCAATCTAATCCAACCTAATTAGTAATTAGATTGGATCAGTTTGATTTGAGTTTTTATTTAATTTTTTTGGATTTTTTAAAATTTAATTTGAGTTTTTTTTTATACTTTAAATTTTTGACAATTGAACTATTTTTTGTTCTAAAAATTTGTTGAATTTAAACTTTATTAAAAAAAAATACATTTTTTTTTCAAAATCTAACACAAAAAATAAAATAAAATTAAGCTTATAATCCAGTAATGCCTAAATAGTAATATCCATCCATCATCAATTTTAAGATTACACAACAAAAAATATATATTAAAAATAATTTTTATCTAAAAAATGATTGACAGTATGTAGATTCACATTAAAATAGTGAATCTACCAATAAAAACAAGCTATATAATTAAAAGATATTTTTTAAAATTAAAAAGTAATCGGTTTGGTTTAGAACGGTTGTATCAATTTTTGATCCCAGCAACCAAATCGAACTAATCTAATTGTCGGTTTTAAATTTTTAAAACTGATCCAATCCAATAACATTGAAATAACTGATCCAAACAAATTAGATTTGATTAGATCGGTCGATTTTATTGGTTGATTGATTTTTTTGTACACCTCTAATAAAATAAATCACGAATAAAGAGTTACATGGGTTCAACATATCAATTTTTTTGACAAATATTTTAGGTGCTTCATTTAATCTAATCTAACTGTCTATATATATTTTTATTTAAAATTTTAAATCTTTTATATCCATATCCAAACACATTACTTTTTAGGTAAATTATTTATTGCTGTCAAAATAACTTTCCAAAACATACTTTCCCCAAACCTCTCTTCTCTATCTTAGATTCCAATTATTTGATTCCTAAAACACAGAATCAAGCTTACGAGTACAATGTCAATACTTCTATTGCTTTCACGATTTTGAGGCTTTTGCCCCAAATATACTTGCAAGAATATTACATGAAATTAACGTCAAAATAATGAGGTTAAGGTCTTTTACCATGTAATATGACCTTTATGCCAACCAAAACATCCTTGGATACCATTCAAAAGTTTAAGCTTAGCTGTTCACATTTTAAATGTATTAGGTCTAAAAATCCTTCAATCTTGTTGTCCTTTTAGGATTTAGAAATAACCTAATGCAATAAAAATTAATCTCTCAACCATTATGTAAATAAATAATCAATAAAAGGATAAAGTAAGTGACCATATATTATTTTATTTATTATTTTTAAAATTTGTAACAAATCTATAGTTAGGTTGTGCTCCATGATTGCCCCACTTATACGTAAAAGCCTTAGGTCCATGATATATGGATTACCTTCACCCAATGACGCAAGATGGACCAAAAAATGGAAGGGATTTTTGCATAGATGCCCATGTCACAACAATGTTAATAAAATATGCTCATTCTTTGTAAAACAATGATCCATACCCACCACAGCAACTTATCCAAGTAAATACCAAATATACCTTTTTCTAATTTAATGTTTTTACCTACATTCTCTTTTTACGTCATCTTTACAAACACTTTATTTTTTTACTAATCTTCATCAACGATCACAATTTTTTAAAAATTTACGTGTGCTTTTACAATTCTTCTCTTGATTTTTTTTTGTACTTAGTACTTTCAAACACCATCCAGTTAAAGTTTATGTCAAAATAGTTCATTTAGCACTCAATTCTTAAGATATTTTGGTGGTATAAATAACACCAATTGTAACTCCAAAATTAACAAAAAAAATTTACATTTATTTGTTACAATCATTTTTGAAGTCATATATATTAGTTTATGCATGGTATATGTGTATTTTGAAGTTTATTAAAATGAAAAAAAAACAGAGAAAAACTATGTCAACCTGAGGTTAAAGAAGATTCATCTCGACCGCCCCAAAGTAGGGGGCCTCGCCCAAAGTGAGACAGGGTACGAGGTAGAGAGAAATGATTTTTCTGCCTCCTACCCCACCCACTTGGGACATGCCACCCTACCATGGGGCGAGGTGAACAACCCATTTGAAATTATTTCGTGATAGGTCACCCTATCCTAGTAGATGCATAGTCTTCTAGTGTTTTACATCAACCTCTCCCCTACTAGAGAGGGGTCACATTTTGTTACACAACGATCCTGCCTCTACTGGGGAAGGATCACCTGTTATTTCACAACTACCCCGCCTTTATTAGGGAGGGTTCACCTGTTTTGGATTTCAAAGTTTTCTCTCTTTCTTCTACCCCGCTCCTCTTGAGGGGCACTCTATCATGGGGCAGGGTGAATGCTTTGCATGAAAGTTTAGCTTTCCTCGCCCCAAGTTACAACATGCATACACTCCGGCCTTTTAGTAGGCGGCCCTGCCCAAATTGGGGCGAAGCATAAACTTTTGTCTTCAACTTTGAATTTTTATGGTTTTTTTTCTTCATTTTTTTACTTTTATTTTTCATTTTCTTACTCAGAAATGGAATCATTTCCTTCTCTCTCAGATTTCTTTCATTTTTTTTTAGTTTTTTATTCTTTTTAAAAAAAAAATTCCCATTTCATTTTCTTCAACTTTATTTATTTTTCCATTGCTATAAGAATTTTTTTTTTGTCCATTTAGAAAAGAGTTTTTAAGCTTAGAAATTGAGAGAGAATAATGAAAAAAAGAAAAGAAAAAAGAAAGTAGAGAGAGAATGAAAGAGAAAGATAAAGAATGAGGAAAAAAAATAAAGAATTAGATATATTTTTGGAAAGAAAAATTATAACAGCTGATATAGTGGGTAAAAATTATGTATTTGAAAAAGACAAGCATATAACAGTAAATTAGCTGCCACATACGTATTACTATAAAAACCCCAAAATGGAAATATCATTGTTTTGGGCTTAGGCTTAACCCTTCTTTTACCCAAAAATACATATTCCATTTTAGAATCAAATGTGAGGTAGTTATAATATTTGTGATTGTAATCTAAACTGTTCAATCTCTTCTGAAAATAAATAAAAGTTACAACACCATTTAGGTGCTTGCCAAAAATATTCCGATGTTCAAGTCAGTTTAAAAGAAGATAATATATTTTGTAATTCAAAAAGTAATTTTAAGAGTGATTCTTGGGTTTTACGTATTAAAAAAGAATTATATTTTGTTTATTTTAGAATCTCTTTTACTTTTAGCTTGTACCTTTTACTTATAGCCTCGGAGGCGTCTAATGCCTTTATGAACTTATAACTATATATTGAATGCTCTTGATGACAATTAATTTATATAATTGTCGAATTAATTGTGTTCGGAATAGTTATAATTGTGCTTCACCTCTTTTCAGCAAGTTAGAACGCTTCGGAAGTGGCGTTTGAACTTTCTCAACACGTATTTAGACTGCTTCAGATAGTTCCGAAGAAAGCATATGTTCAAGATACCTCAGATAGTTCCGAAGGAGATACGTGTTCAAGATGCTTCTTAAATCTTCTTTATCCTTTTATGGTTGCCTCTGAAACCTTCTTCTTCTCTTTATGGCTCTTACTTTCGGGCTTCCTATACACTCGGAATTTCAAAATAACTATGAATGTCCAAAAATTTTAATTACTTTCTCTCAAAATTTTAGTATCTTTACTTTTTCAAAAAATTCAGTATCTTAACTTCTTTAGAATGTTTAGTATATTCATTCTCTCAAAAGTACAAATGTCAGAACATACTATAAAAGACGTCTGTGACTCACTTTTAAAATATATTCAAAACTACTTTTTGTATATAAAATAATATCTCCCGTTGAAATTCACCTTCAAAAATCATCGAAAATTACTTTTTAAATATAAAATAGTATTCATAATATTGTAGATCGATCAATCGCGTACTTAGTTCTTGATCTTGAGTTTAATTTATCTTACTTTATTTTTCGGATTTTTTTTTTAATTTTTCGGATGTACTTGAACATTTCTTAGCTAATAAAAAATAATAAAGAAAACAAAAAACCAACAAAATCATTCTCTACATCATCAATGAAGCCACAGGCTGCCAGTGATTTTTCCAAATTCGCACATCAATGTACCATCATGTTTTTTGCTAACTACAGATTTGACAAATTAACGTTATTCGGGTTTAATTAAGGTTCTCACATACTTCAAGTTAATTTCCAACACAAAAACACATACACAATATATATATATATATATATATATATATATATATGTGTGTGTGTGTGTTTTTTCATCCGACAAATTATATTAAAGTTTCTTATCATATAATCGTTGGATTTGTACACATTCAATTGAGCTGAATTAATGAAACATAACCTATACGATACCATATTAAACCAATTAATTTCTTACAAATAATCTCATGTAAATTGATTGGTCAAATACCTATCCTTTTCCGGCCAAAATCTAAAATTTTTAAAAATTTTGCTTTTGTATAACTTTTTTAATAATTTTTGTAACAAAATTATATTTGGCCCCTCATAGAATAACTACAAACTTTTAATTTAATAACCTGATAATTTAAATTTAATATTTAACCTTTTAAATCATTAAAAGACCGTAATAAGTATAGTAGTTATGCATTATATATTTAATTTAAATTTTATTATATATTTATATTGAAAAAATTATTATTATTTTGGAACAATAATTTTGAATTCAAATTTTACAATCTATAACATAAAAAAATAATAATATGTGGAGTATCAATTTTTCTACAATGAGGGATGTTCACTATTTGATTGGAGAGAATCTACTGCAGTAATAAAATATATATTATCATGCACATCAGATGATTATAATAGAGTGTGACACTCCAATTGATAATTATAATAGACTGTAACACTCCAATTGATAAGCAACATGTTTCAGTGTAGCATTTATGTATGGAATATAATCTTTATTTTCTATTTAAATATTTATTTTTAATTAATATATTTAAAACCCACTGTATTGATAGTAAAGTCTATAAGAAGCTGACTCTGTCCAAAAACTTATTACTCTAAATCGATTTCTTCTTGCTAACATTTTTTAATCAGCCTTTGGTTGGCAATTGTTTTTGGTTTTTTTCGTTTTTTATTCACAAAAGAGGTACAAAAGTCACAGAAAAGTAGTAGTGGATGGATGCTTGAATAGAAGGGTTGGGAGGGTGTGAAGGTGATGCCCAAGAATAACCCACTAAGTGGGAGCCACAAAAATATTAATGATGGATCACGGGTATGAGTCAAACATCAACTTGTTGGAGAAATCTATAGCTTCGCTTCAAAGCCACTCATCATATCTGATTCCAATCCCCCCAACCCTATTACTCTTTTGTTTTCTTTTGGTAAACCCCAACTCTACTGCTCATTTGATCATGTATTGCAACTAATTCATAGTACTTTTTTTTTGGTCAACTAACTAATTTATAATAGTTTGTTATATAATATATAAACATTGTTATTCATGATCTGTTAACTATCTCTTAATTTATTTACCAAAAAAAAAATATCTCTTAATTTATAATGAGAGATATCATAATGTAACAAAAGCTAATATGATAAGTGTTAATGAAAAATAGTTTCCAGAAGAACAGTTATCTTATATATAAATAGAGTTAGGCACATATTAGATAGACTTTATAATTTTAGCATTAATACCTTATCAGCCATTCAAACATTTGAAGGTTGAGATTTAAAAATATATTAGTTGTTTAATATGAGTTTAATGAAATAATAAAATTATATTTGGAAAAGTGAATTTTATATGGCCTTTAGTGGACTAATAATACGAATTTAGTAAAATATTAAAATTCTAATTGAAAAAATAAATTTTATATTTATTCAAAAATTATCAATGCATTTTTAAATCTTAGCCTTTAGCGTGGTTTTAGCAATAAAAATAATTATATTTTAATACTATATATTTTAGTCCGATTGTACATTGAATTTTCAATTTTAAAATGTTTTACACTACGATTTCAATTTATAATTTGATTCATGTTAGTTCAATTTTCTAAATTAAATCCCAAATTGACTAACAAAAAATTAAAAAATTAAAAAAATTGAGTTGTGTTGAAAATTTACAAAATAAATGAAGAAAAATATAAATTAATTGATTAATGAAAAAAACTAGTTAATTTTTTCAATTTTTAAACTTCATGTTAGCTAATTTGGGAATCAGTTTGAAAATTGAATTAATGTAAAACAAATTGTTAACTGAAAATCTAATATGAAATGTTTTAAACTTGAATGTAATATGCAACCTGACCAAAACACAAGTATAAAAATCAATTAATTAACCCTAATATATACAGTTCTCCTATAGTAGATGTATAGGTCCACGTTTTTATGGACATAGGCATCAAATTACATATAATTTATGGAATATATTAGTTGAGATTACATGTAATCTGTTGGAGTACTGTAATCCTGTGTAGCAAAATTATATATATATATAGATATAATAATAAAAATAATATGCATTTCTCTCATTTAATTCTATCCATAACTAAATATATCCATTACATAACAACTCACAAACTTCCCTTTCCAGCTGCCCTCTCATCTCTCCCAAGTGCCTTGTGAAAGCGGCATGAAATGAAGTCATAGTCCAAATCCTCAAATCTTTGGCAGCGAGAGCCTCAAATGCATGTACCAATTATTACATTTAGTCCTGTATGTACACCATTGAGAGCAGCTTTTCAAAGCTTATAAGAGGATGATAACTCAAAATGGAAGGCTGAAATTGATCCCCCAACCACTTCAGGAACATCATCCAATTTTGAAGATATTTTTTCTTCCCTAGGATTGTTGTTTGGTTGGGGTTGATAATTACTTGATGAAATAATAATGGGAATCAAAGGAAACCCCATGTGATGAGCCTACCTTCCCTTTATTTTTTTGTCACAAAACATCTTCATTGCGTTTCCATATTGAAAAATAATTTTTTTTTAATTATTTACTAACATCGAAAAATATTTTTTTTAATTATTTATTCATTAGCTGCTGGATTCTAAAATCAGGCCTCCTTGCTTTAAATAAGGTATCAGTTTGGCATAGTCCAGAGGACCCATAACAGTCCAATTTCAACTTTTTTTTTTATTTTTTGTCTTCTTATCAATAGTAGTTATAGGAGCATTAATATACTTTAATTAATATTAATTTTTGTTTTCTTCTTCTGTTCTGGAGAAACAAATTTTAGTATTTTTGGAGTACCAAACAATAGGGGCAGGTATTACCGGGTTAGATATCCCCGACCCGTACTGCCCCGTTTATCCCAGAATCGAATCTACCCGAGCTTTTTCTAGCCTTTTTTTTGGAAATTTTATATGATTTTGTTGAGATTTTAATTATGTCAATTTTTTTTTATCAGATTATACATTTTCTTTAAGCAAATTATTGAGAATTTTTAGTTTGCATATGCAAATTGATGTATGAGAAAGAAAATTTTCTTAAAGAGAATTTGAAAAATATCAATGATTATTATTTTGCATATAATAATTGATTGATTAGTTTAAAAATTCAAATTTATCCATAACTTAAGAAGAATACAGTGATTAATTCATATATTTGTATACCTTAGCACGCGAACACACACATATATATTCACTTTCTTTTACCAAAAATCTATTGACGTTCAATATTCTTCTACTTTTTTCATACTAGTTTATTTATTTACTCACTGAATGTTTCATAATTACTAGCAAATAGATATAAAATAATACTTCCATTTAATCTTAATCTTTTAAATGAACTTTATGTATATAACTTGCGCTAAATTAATAAAATGCAAGTTTTTTGTTTTTGTTTTTGCTTTTTTGTTTTGTTTTAGTTTTCCCTTTTTAGCAACCTTCATTTTATCATATTCTTGTCAGCTGGATCCCAATTATATGAGGAAATTAAGGACAGTGCAAATTCCAAAGTTCTCAAGCAAAACAAATATACGTATATGGAATTATAACATAGTATATATAGCTAAACAAACGCAAATTTTCTATATCCAGTGCCAAGAAAATCTTACTATAGAAAGAGACATACACTATTTCTAGTCTATACTTGACTACTGCATCCTCTTTTAGATAAAGTTATTAGAGTTTTTCTTTTTCCCAATAATTCTTCAATCCATCTTAGTTAATTAAATACAACTTCTTCATTTTGGTAAAAAAAATACAATTAATTTAACAAAAAAAAAAACAAAGTTCTTCATTCCAAATTAAGGTGTGGAATTGCTTTATAAAAGAAATTCGGGGACAAGTTTTCATGGGAATTTTTTTTTTTTTTTTATCGTTTATATTATCCTATATATATATATTTCCAAAAAGGTACATGCCCACTTGCATACCTCTTGCCGTCCACGCTTATAATCAACTTTTATGCCCACCAGGATGTACTAGTCGATCGTGTCGGTGGCCCAAATCCATTTCAGTTTCTTCTTGGTGTCTCCTTTTCTACTCATATTATCGTACGTAGCCATTCTCTCTTGTCGAAAATGACAGCTTGGAATATTAATTTATTCAAATTAAAGCTTTTATTATTATTAGTTTTATTCTATCCACCAATCTCCTTGACTACGAACAATCTGATCCAAACAAAAATTCATCTAAATATTAAAAAAAAAAAAAAATAAAGTTATCCAAACAAAAATGGGGTGTGCGCCTCTAGCTTTACACAGATGAATGGAATAGCTTTTTTTTTGGTAAGAGATTAATGCAATAGCTAGCTTCATCATAATCAAGCATCTCTCATTTTCATTTGTGGCCTATCACATTCTTCTAAATTGAAAAAGTTATTTTTCTGATAAATAATAAAAATGAAAAAGTTCAATTCCAGTCTTGGATTGATACTGACATGCATGAACGTTATGCTCGACAGGCATACAATTACGACATATTTGTATATATTATATGCATAAATACATACAGCGGCAGATCAGGAAATTTTCTTTGAAAGCTCCATGCTTTCATATAATTATTAGACGCGACTGTTTCTTTAATTTATATAATTTGAAGATAGACAAAATTTATTGTGGCTAATATGGTTTTTATTAGGCACAAATTTATGGCTAAAAATAAATAGGCCGTGGTTAAAAAGTAACCATAAATTTTTTTATGCCTACTAACTCCATGGTTAAAATTTTTTGTGATTTGTTGTGGCTGAAATTTTTTTAATTAGCCATAATTATTTTTACAGCTAAAATTAAATATTGTGGCAAAAACTAATTCTAGCAATGGTTTATCATCATGGATAAAAAATTCGTGACAAATACTTATTTATTTATTTATTTATTCATAATGTATACTTTTTTCTGTTTATATTTTTCTTTTTTTAAACTGCATAAGAACCTCTGCAATTTTTTTTTTATTGAAAAAAAAAAAAAACTTGACATAACAACCGTTTGCATATATATTTTATGCAAATTTGATAGCTCCCATATAACTATTATACCATTGAGTAATTTGAAATTCAGGATATTATGATATGATGAAATTATATATAGGAAAATTTTAAAATAAAAATATTTTTATTTTATTAAAAGTAAGAATTATCACTAATGATATGTTATTAATGATAAATTTGATATTTTTGTCAATAATAATTTATTTTAGTGATGAAATTTTTAGATTTGTCACTAAAAATATTTTTTTACTGTCAATCTATTTTTTATTAAAATGAAGATATTTTTATTGTAAAATTACTCATATATATATATATATATAATATAAAACTCATTTGATGCCTACATTATGACGTCCGACAAGTGGGCTTTTAATTTTTTTGATAATTTTTTGTTTTTATTTTTTGTTTCTTTTTTAGTTTTATAATATTTGGGACTTATAGATTTTAAAAAAAAATTGCTATATAAGACATAACAATTAGGCATGTTATAGTAATTTTTCTTTTAGAATTTAAATTTTATAGTATTTGAGATTCTTTGGTTTAAAAAACAAAAAAATAGGAAAAAAAACAAAAAACAAAAACCCACTTGCGAGCGCTATAGCGTGGCCACTAGGTGAGTTTTATATCATTTTTGTACACCCACACACATATTTATATACATTCATGCCATTCATTTTGGATAATGTTGCTTTACATATATTATAATGAGACTATTTTGGTGAAGTTTAGAAAAGTTATTTTTTTAGCAGCATGTAACGATTCGTATTTCACACTCCTATTGTTTTTAAAATGGGATCAATCTGACCAGAGACAGAATTTATGTTGACTTTTTTAGTAGGCAAGTTTTGGTCTTGATCATTTCAAACATAATGTAGGCTGTCATGACAAGTCCGTAGACTGGTGGCACGTCTAAATTAGAGTTGTAGATTGTACAATTTCAATTTTAAAGGGTTAATCCAAGATACCAACGTTAAAGTTCTACATTGGCCATAGACTACGTCTAGTGTGGTAAATAAAGGTGGGTTTAGGACTTTAAAAGTAACTTGATAATACTTTTGGAAGAGGCCTAATATGTCAATGGGCCATTACAAATAATACCAAAGTCATTACTAGGCCGGAATAGTCTATGGGTCAAATGGGTTGTCAAGCTTCTAGATTGATTGCCACAAACTTGCATGTGGGTGCCATTAGACCTGACAACATGTCGTATCATGTAGTGTTTGTGTCAAAATATTTTCACCTAACCCTGACCCATTAAGCTAAAAAATATGGGCGGGTTCGTGTCATGTTAACTTTAATATCGTGTTCAATCGAGTTTGTGTCGTATTAACATGTTTTATTAGAATTTGCCAGATCTAGGTTCAACAAAGGGTGATGGGTTGTAGAACCTCAAATTTGAAAGGTTTAACAACGTTTGATGGTTAAAGTTCCACATTAGCCATATACAATGCCCTAATATAGTATATAATAATGGGTTTAGGATTTCAAAAGCAACTTTGCTAGCACTTTAAAAAAGACCAATAGGCTACTAAGCTGCTGCACAACAAATTTTCATCTTTGGAAAATGTTTTTTTTTTTTTTTAAACTAATGCCCATTGAACTCTTCAGGGAGTTGCAAATTTTTCAATGCACTTCATATTCATCATCTATATTCACAAAACTATCAAAATTGTTACAACGGCAGTCCTAGCCCTTAACTCCGTTCTTTTCTTTTCGTTATGTTTCACGTGTTAAGCACATGAACTGTGCTTTCAAGGATATTATGAGAAAAAAAGAAAATTCTTCATCTTCCTATTGGAATATTTACTGACTTCATATCAAATAACTTCTATGTCAGATCATTACTTGTACACCTCTTTATCAAAATCATTTCTTTTGTAGCTCGACTCTGCATCATCCTTTGCAAGCATTGCTTGGTCACCATCAATAAAGGCTCGAACACAAATATGAACACAAAAAACCCATAAAATGCAAATCATTCAAATTGAAATCTTGCATAGATTTTCAGAGAGATAAATTGAATGTGGGATCACACATCTTTTGATCATGTAATCACCATTTAATATTTACCAAATTGAATGTGGACTGCTATTACATTACTCAATATTTCTTCACCAAGTTTCTCTCACTTTCCTTCCTCTCAATCCCAAACTTTTTACTCTCTATCGCTTATTCTAACTCCAACATTTCTAAACCAAGATGTCATTATCCCATTCTCATATCATCAAGCACATTGTCCTTTTCAAAAGTAAAGGAAAACACTGATTGGTCTGAAGTTAACTCCATGACCAGCCGAATAAATGGCCTAACATTTCTCGACCAAGTCTTCCACACCAATGTTGGACCATTCCTCCACATCTGATCACCCTCTCTCACCTTCAATTACATCTTCCATAGCCATTACAACTCTAAAGAGGATTTGAATGCATGTGCCGTACACTTGAACCACGTGAGCAAGACCAATAAAAGTGCTTGCACAATAAAAGATATCATGATCATTCCTTAGATTGTCGATGACCTCTAAGGAAGGTCCATGGAAGTACCTCTAGTATTTGTTGTGCAAGTAACCATATTGAGATTGAAGGAGAGTTTGGGTGACAGAGTAAAATATGAGGTTTCAGATTTGAAAGGGTTAATGCAAAGATACTACGGGGTTAAAATTTTACATTAGCCATAAACTATGTAATAATGTGGTATATAAGTATGGATTTAGGATCTCAAAAGAAATTTAACTAACATTTTTTAGAGAGATCTAATAGGCTAGTAGGTCATTACAAATGGTACAAAAGTCATTGCATGGCTAAAATAGTATATGGGCTAAGGAGGAGGGGCATCTTTTGTACTAGCTGACCACAAACATGCATATGGATCCCACATGGATGCAGTATAATGAAAATGGTAGATTGTAGAACTTCAGATTTGAGATGGTTAATCCAAAGACACCATAAATTTAAAGTTCTACATTAGCCATAAACTGCTCTTTAATGTGGTATATAAGTGTGATTTAGGACTTAACAAACTTGGCTAACATTTTTAGAAGATGCTTAATAGGACACTGAGCCGTTATAAAAGTAGTTTCGAAATTGAAGTTAAATTTTAGGTGGAGACGACAACAACTTAGTTACTTCCGATATGGTCACTCGGATGATCATAACAACAAATTTTTTCTTCTTCCCACGAAAACATTTTTTAAATTCAGTGCATTTCAATCTTAAGATCGTTCATTTGTCCTAACTAATCCGCAATCTTAGCAGAGGTGAGAGGAGACTTGCATGCGTGCATTTAATAATCAATATTCCAAATTTGCCATTGAATTTGGAAGGAAAAAGGAATCACGTGCATTGTCACATGTTTTTTAACACATCGATATAAACGATGCTACTCTTTTGAACTGTTGCAGCACTGTTTATAAAATGTCAAAAAATTACGGTGTCAAATATAAAGTCCTAGACAAATTACAAAATTGAGAAAATACTTAAACGCGATAATGGAAAATATCCTTGATAAAATGTTACCCAAAAACGGAAAAACTAAAAGCATGTTTGTTAACTCAGTCATTTTTAATTTTAATTTTGTACTTTTTAAGAAAAATAAATAAAATGAAAGCGTTTGAATTTTTTTTTTCTTTTTCAAATTTACATGAAAATAAAAAAACATTGAACATCTTTTTTGGTTTTCTGTTTACGATTTCTTTCTTCTTTTTTTTTTTTTTTTTTGTATTTTTCATTTAATTTTATTTTTCATTCTTTATTTCTTTATTGAGTAGGGCATTGCATATATTTTATTTATTTATTATTTCGTTTTTGTTTTTTTTCTTTATTAATAACTCTTTGATTAATACTGATATTTTTCCCATTAGATAAAAAAATAAATATATCTTTACTTGATAATGATATTTTTTTTATTCATCTGCTGTGTAATATATCTTTAATTAGTGTTTTTTTTTTCATTTCTGATATATATATATATATATATATTTTGTTTGTTTGCTTTTATTAATCAAGATATAGCTTTTGGATTTCTGGTGTGGATTTTTATGTAAAATTTGGTTTAAATTTCCATTGTAGATTTTATATGTAAAATTTATTTTTGAATTTTTAGTGTAGATTTCATATATAAAATTTTAAAAAAATACAAAGTTTTAAAAAAATTAAAAACAAAATAAAACCATAATTATTTTTCTAATAAAAAATTAAAAACCAAATACTAAAAATGAACATATTATGAAAAAACACCTAATTAATTATTTTTTTTATCTTATTTTATTCAATTGATTTAGACACATTATCTGTATAAATATATGATATACTTCACTATCATACAAAATCCATAGTCACGTTGCTCAAATATTCGGACTGATGCTCAATTATTCGGTCCAATATAATTGTCGAGTGTTATATATATATATGAAGAAAAACATTTAAATCTAAATTATTTTAATTTTTGTCCGGTGACTTTTTTGATATATAAAATTAAAAAGCACTCTTACACATACACACGCTGATATTAATAAATGAAATAAGAATGATATAATAAGTTCGTTAAAAAAAGAAGAATAATATAATAAGCATTTTTTTTTTGATGAAAGAATAATATAATAAGCATTACAGTAATATTTAGATGGCAATTGATATTCGTTAACGTGTGCTTTATTATATATATATATATATGTTTTTTTGTTTTTTTTTTTTGTTTTTCTTTCTTTTCTCTGGTCAACAAATGCGTGCTTTATTTCTTTATTTTATGAAATGGGTGCTTTAGTTATTGTTCTCATTTTTAAATCTTTAGTTATACTTTTTCATATATGATTGATGATTCTATCAATCATAGCTAATCTTCAAAGAATAAAATTAAGAATAAAAAAATGTTCGTTACAATTAAATAGTGAATTAATTATGATATTATTAGCATTAAATTGCATTAAACTCTACTCAAATCAATGGTAGCTACCTTCATAATCAAGCATCTCTCTTTTTTATTTATGGCCTATCAGATTTTGTACACCATGCATGAATATAATGATCGACAGGCATATAAGTACAACATGTTATACACACATTATTATAAAAAAAGAAAAGAAAACATGTTATACACACACACACACATATAAATACATACAATGGCGGATCATGAAATTTTCTTTGGAGGCTCCATACTATCATATAAACACTTTACTGTTTCTTTAAATATACTTTGTTTATTATTATTATTTTTTATTTATTTATTTATTTTTTTGTAGCTAATAAGGTTTTTATTAAGCACAACAATTTTTTTTTGGCTAAAATACATAGGCCGCGGGTAAAATTTAACCGTACAAATGTTATGCCTAATAACTCCATGGTTAAAAGTTTTGTGATTTGTTGAGGCTAAAAGTGTTTCTACTTGGCATAATTGTTTTTACAGCTAAAATTAATTGTTGTGGCAAAATAATAATAATTTTAGCCATGATAAATCATCCTCGATAAAAAAAATAAAAAAAATGTATGATGTTGTTAGACATTAATCCATGATCTGCATAAGATCCTCTGTGAATGTTTTTGCTAAAAATTCTTCTACATAAGAAAATCAATGCATGTAAATATAATTTATGCAATTTTGATATTGTAATATTAATCCTTAAATCACGTAGGCCCATTTGTTATAAGGCCTGTTATGTGTTAACTGTTTTTAAGCTATTGAAGGAACGATGCCGTTCCATCTAGGGTTACATGACTTGAAGTTGATCTGGTCTTAGGCTCTCTGTGATGGTGTCACGTGGAAGCTTCAAATCTGCAATAATATATATTGTTATGTTATCACTGTTGATGTAACTGTGTGTGCCGATTTGTTTAGGGTTTTGCTTTGTAGTTTTCTCTCTCGTTTCTTTCTTTTCTGTGTGAGGTTGTCTTTGTGATCTGAGTGAATCTATGTGGGAATACTGGGTGTAAATGGGATTGTGGTTGTGAGAGTTAGTTCTCTGTTGTGTAAAGCTTGTATACTTTTCTTTAGTGATAATGGAATATAGCATAAGCTCCTCACTGGAGCCAATGATGTAGCTGAAACTTTTTCGGTGAACCTTGTAAATCTGGTTGTGTTCTTTGTTTTATCTTTTCTGCAATTTTCAATCGGATACTAAAATCATAACATTTGGTATCAGAGCACTTCTTGCTTTGAGGATCTGTTCTTGAGGAGGCGTGATACTCTAGAGTCGGTGACTGTTCATTGTCATCGGATCTTGGTAAATGATTTTAGATTTCTGATTTGAAATTTTTGGACCTGCAATCCGAAGATTGGTACCTAGTGATGTGATGCTGGACATAGACTTTGTGTTTAAAGGTTTTTGATGATTATTATCTAAAGATCATCAATCCGGTATAATCTTTCTGAACTATATTCTTTAATCTTTGTTTTAGGTTTTGTATCTAGTGTTTTGTTTTTCCTTTTTGTCTTTCTTTTGTGTGTTTGCTCTGAATCTGGTAGAGAACCTAGGATCTCTGTCCTTGGAGATTGTAGATTTTTCTGTTTTAACCTTGTGGAGAAATTATTTGATTTTCCGCCATAGAAAAATCTTGATGTTTAAACTATCTATGTAATGGAGTCGATTTAAGTTTTTCTTCTAGTTTTTTCTAGGGCTTTGGAGGATCTTGAAAACTTGTTTTTCCAGTTTTATAGCAAAATCTTCTGTTTCTAGATTATAGACAAGTCCTAGGGTAATGCTATTTAGAGCCATTCTGTATTGAAATCAATCTAATAGTTGATTTCTTACCTTTTTTGGTTTCTCGTTTTGATTCTTGATAAATCTTACTTGTTTGTATAATTGCTTTTTTGTGTTTGTCATACTGTTTTTGAATTCTTGAGTTTAGAATTTTTTTTTGTGTGACATTTGTGAATAATGTCTACTAAGATTGAGGTAGAAGTCTTTAACGTCAAAGGAGATTTTCTCCTTTGGTGTAGAAAGATGAAAGCCGTGCTTGTACAAATGAAAATTGCAAAAGCTTTAACTAATTCTTATGCCTCTGGTACTTTTGATGATTTGAAAACTGAGACTGATGAAATTGCTATAAGTACTATAATTTTACATCTATCTGACAATATATTAAGAAAAGTTGATGGTGTCAAAACTGCTTATGAATTGTGGAACTTGCTTGATAAATTGTATTCTGAAAAATCTTTGCCTGATAGAATTTTTATGTTAGAACAATTTTTTGGTTTTAAAATGGATACCTCTAAAGATCTAGATGCAAATATTGATGTGTTCAATCGTATGATTCTTGATCTGGCTAGTTGTAAAGTCACTTTTTCTGAAGAAAACAATGCAGTTATCTTGCTTAATTCTTTACCTGAAATGTACAAAAAAGTAAAGAATGCTATTAAGTATGGTAGAGACACTTTAACTATTGATGTAATTGTTAATGCTCTAAAATCCAAAGAACTAGAACTGAAAACTAATTCTAGAGGTGAAGGATTAAGCATAAGGGGCAGAAATATGACTAGAGGCTCTTTCTATAAAGGGAACAACAATTTTAATGAAAACAGAAATAAGTCTAGAGGAAATAGTCAAACTAAATCAACATTGAATAATAGGAAATGTTACTACTGCAGAAAAATAGGTCACTACATTAAAAACTGTTTTAAAAAGAAAAAAGATGAGAAAGATAAAGGAATAAACAGTAATGATCAAGAAACTGGAGATCTGTCTTTAGTAACATCTGATATGACTTCACCTCTTGTGTTAATGGTTTCTACTGTTCTAACTGAAAGTGAATGGATTTAGATTCTGGCTGTTCTTTCCATATATGCCCAAATAAAGAGTCTTTTATTTCTTATACTAAAATAAATGGAGGTCAAGTTTTGTTGGGTAATGACCTTGCCTGTGATGTTATTGGAATTGGTTCTGTTCAACTTGAACTGCATGATGGTTCTCTTAAAGTGCTAACAAAAGTCAGACATGTTCCTAGTCTTAAAAGAAATTTAATTTCAATTGGCATGCTTGATGAATTTGGATTAACTTGTAAAACTTCAAATGGCATCATTAAATTATCTAAAGGTTCCTTAGTTATTATGAAAGGAACTAAGCAGAATGGACTGTATGTGCTGTGTGGTAAAACCTTTGTTGGTATTGTGAATGCTTCTGTTGTTTCTTTAAATGATTCTACAAGTCTATGGCATGCTAGACTAGGACATATTAGTGAAAATAGTTTAAATCATCTGCATAGACATGAATACCTTGGTAAGGATAAAATCAGTAAACTTATTTTCTGTGAAATGTGCATTTTAAGAAAACAACATAGACATAGTTTTAGCATGAGCACATATAAGTCTAAATCTGTTTTAAATTATGTTCATGCTGATTTATGGGGTCCTGCTAAGGTCCAGACTCAAACTGGAAAGAAATATTTTTTTGTCTATAATAGATGATTTTTCTAGAAAACTGTGGATCTATTTGTTGAGATCAAAAGATGAAGCTTTTATGAAGTTTAAGGAATGGAAACTGTTGGTTGAAAATCAAGTAAATAAAATGTTGGTTGAAAATCAAGTAAATAAAACTGTAAAAATTCTGAGAACTGATAATGGTTTGGAATTCTGTAATGCTGAATTTGATTCTTTCTGTAATTCTTGTGGTTTAATCAGACACAGAACTGTTAAACACACACCACAACAGAATGGGATAGCTGAAAGAATGAATAGAACTATTCTTGATAAAGTGAGATGCATGCTTATTTCTTCTGGTTTACCAAATTTGTTTTGGGGTGAGGCTGTGATGACTGCTGCTTATTTGATTAACTTGAGTCCTTCTACTGCTATTGATCTGAAAATACCTGAACAAGTTTGGTCTAATAAAAAACCAGACTATAGTAGGTTAAGAATTTTTGGATGTGCAGCATATGCACATCAATCTGAGGGTAAGTTAGAACCTAGGAGTGTTAAATGTGTATTCTTAGGTTATCCCCTAGGCGTAAAAGGTTATAGACTTTGGGTAGAAGAGAGTCATGGTTTTAAGGTCACTATTAGTAGGGATGAAATGTTTGATGAAAGATCCATGCCTTGTAAAACTGAAAACAAGACAGACTCTAGGATAGAAACATCTTCTAATTCTAGGGGGTTATTTCTACCTTTTGGGGTAGAGATTCAAGATTCAACAGACACACAACCTTTGTTAGTTGAAAAACAAAAAGAAACCTTAGAACGTGTAGAAGAACCAACTACGACTGATGTGGCCAGTGAAGACTCTAATGTTGAAGAAAACCAGTCTACTAAATCTAGTGAAGGAGTCTTAGTTTCAAATGATTACATGTTAACTAGGGATAGAAGTAAAAGACAAGTCAAACCTAATAAAAAATTTGCTTTAGCTGAATGCTTATCTTATGCCTTAGTTTCTTTTTCTGATTTAGTTGACTGTGAGCCGAAAACTTATACTTAAGCCATTAAGTCTAAACAAGCAAAAGAGTGGAAGGCAGTAATGGTAAAAGAAATGAAATCTTTACATCATAACCAGACCTATGAATTAGTTGCAGAACCTTCTAATAAAAGGATAGTTGAGTGTAAGTGGGTCTTTAAGGTCAAGGAATGTATGACCAGTTTTGAACCTATTAAGTATAAAGCTAGATTAGTAGCAAAGGGGTTTACACAGGTTGAGGGAATAGATTATAATGAAATTTTTTCACTTGTTGTTAAATAACTACCATTAGGGTTGTTCTATCTTTAGCTACTCACTTTAATTGGGAACTTGAGCAGTTAGATGTTAAAACTGCCTTTTTACATGGTGACTTAGAAGAAGTAATATATATGAGACAGCCTGAGGGTTTCCAGGTAACTAAAGGGAGTAATGATCTAGTTTGTTTGTTAAATAAGTCTTTGTATGGTCTTAAACAGTCTCCTAGACAGTGGTATAAACGTTTTGATTCTTTTGTTTTGAAAATTGGTTTTTCTAGGAGTCAATATGACAGCTGTTTATACTTAAAAGGTTTAGGAACTAATAAATCTGTTTGCTTATTATTATATGTTGATGACATGCTGTTAACTGGTCCTAGTTATACTGAAATACAGAGGATTAAAGATTTACTTAAGTCTGAGTTTGACATGAAAGATTTAGGTTCTGCTAGAAAAATTTTAGGTATTAATATTACTAGAAATAGAAGTAATTTTTTAATGAAATTATCTCAAACTTCTTATGTTAATAAAGTTGTTTCTAAATTTTCTATGGGAACTTCTAAATCTGTTTTAATTCTTCTGGGAGCTCATTTAAAACTATCTAGTGATCAATGTCCTACCACTGAAGCAGGAAAGTTAGATATGATTTCTGTACCTTATTCAAATGCTGTAGGTTCTGTAATATACACTATGATTTGTATAAGACCTAGCTTATTCAATTAGTGTTCTCAGTAGATTTATGGCTAATCCCGGTAGACCACACTGAGAAGCAATGAAATATATTTTTCGATATATGAAATTTACTAAAAATGAGGGTTTAATTTATAAAGGTGGTCAAAAAGATGTTGAATTGTTAGGTTTTGTGGACTCTGACTATGCTGGTGATAGAGATAATAGAAAATCAATATCTTCTTATGTTTTCACTCTATGTGGTAATTGTATAAGTTGGAAGTCTCATTTACAATCTGTTGTAGCTTTATCTACTACAGAAGCTGAATATATTGCAGCAACTGAAGCTGCAAAGGAGGCTGTCTGGCTTAAAGGACTTTTGTGTGAATTAAAAGTTTTAGAAAAAGATGTTGTTTTATATTCTGATAGTCAAAGCGCAATTCATCTTTGCAAAAACCCTGTTTTTCATGAGAGGTCAAAATACATTCAAGTTAAATATCATTTTATTCGTGATCTTGTTTCTAATGATGTGTTTAAATTAGAAAAGATACCTACTGAATATAATCCTTCTGATTTTGGTACGAAAGTTCTGTCTGTAGGCAAGTTTAATACTTGCAAATCTTTGCTCCGTATTGGAGCAGATTAATTTGTTTTGACAAATTAAAATTGCTGAGAAGGTGTGTTTTGAGTTTATGCTATATTTCTTGTATTAGCTTAAGTGTTTAAGGATTATGTGGAGATATATAATATTAATCCTTAAATCACTTAGGTCCATTTGTTATAAGGCCTGTTATGTGTTAAATGTTTTTAAGTTATTGAAGGAACGATGCCGTTCCATCTTGGGTTACATGACTTGAAGCTGATCTGGTCTTAGGCTCTCTGTGATGGTGCCATGTGGAAGCTTCATATCTGCAATGATATATATTGTTATGTTATCACTGTTGATGTAACTATGTGTGCTGATTTTTTTAGGGTTTTGTTTTGTGGTTTTCTCTCTCGTTTCTTTCTTTTCTGTGTGAGGTTGTCTTTGTGATCTGAGTAAATCTATGTGGGAATACTGGGTGTAAATGGGATTGTGGTTGTGAGAGTTAGTTCTCTGTTGTGTAAAGCTTGTATACTTTTCTTTATAATGGAATATAGCATAAGCTCCTCACTGGAGCCAAGGATGTAGCTGAAACTTTTTCGTTGAACCTTGTAAATCTAGTTGTGTTCTTTGTTTTATCTTTTCTGCAATTCTCAATCATATACTAAAATCATAACAATATATATGGGTGTTATAAACCCACGCGGTGGGGTTAGCGTCCCCAACTAATGGAAGAAGGCAACGCTCGTGAATTGAAATTGCAATTGCCGTACATATTCAATTTTAATTACCACATGAGATGCACTTGCATCTCCAATTTCATAAGCATCATCAAACGCAAGCTTCTTCTGCCGTTTTGTTCCCCGACCTACAGCCCTAAATTGCTCAGTTTGTAATTTTGAACCTCTCCTGCCGATTGCCATTGATTGAAGCTCTGCCCGTCGCCGATTGCCGCCGATTGAAGCTCTGTCCATCGTCGTTTTCCTCCCGATTTCCGCTGGTTGAAGCTCTAAAGCTCCTCTGCCGATCTTTAAATTCCGCCATTAAAGCCGATGGAAGCTTCTCGGTTTTTCTTCCTTCCCCAAACAGGTTTTGTCGCATTTTTTGCTTCTGCCCAATTGGAAAAAACCAAGTTTTAGAACAGATGTGTAACACATGGTATCCTTGGTTTTGAATATGTTTTATTGAAGAATCAAACACATGATTTGGGGCTAATCCATTGGCCTATTTTGTTGTAGAAGGACCGTTATTGTTGCAATTTCTTCAATCACAATTCCATAATATTTTTGTAGCAAACTCTATTAAATCTACGACTCGTTAATTTCAACTTCTTTTTTTGGTTCTTTTCCTTTTGCTTTTTACATCTTTTTTTTGTGTGAATATCTTTTGCTTTTTACTTAATGGTATGAAAGGTGCAAAAAATATAAAACACAGATTATCAGCAAGTAGTAAGTGACCAATATGTTTTATTGAAGAATCAAACACATGATTTTTCTTTCAAATTTGAAACCAAAACAGAACTATCACTTAAAAACCAAGAACAAAGACACAAAAACCAAATCTAAAAAAGGGTGTCAAGAAAAACACCAAACAATATTTTCTTACTACGGAAAAACAAAAATTCAGGATTCAATTTTGTCCTGGGCTGGTTAAACAGGGATTCCAAGCTGCGAGTTGAGTTGGTTTTCAGTTGGGCGGCGCGGGATCGGGGAGGTGCGTGGCTAGGGTAGGAGATTCACCGATCGTCTGGGGCGAGGCTCGGTGAGGCTGTGCTGGGGAGGGAGGAGATTCGGCTGGGGAAGGAATTGTGGGAAAGAGTCGGGGTTTGGTGCGTAGATGGGGAAAGAGTCGAGGAGGCAAGATTGGGTCTGTGGTCACGTGATAGTCACGTGTGTCAATTTCAATTTTGAAATTGTTAACCCTGTGAAAAACACATGATTGTCGGGGACGCTACAAACCCCGTCAAAAACTCATGATTGCTGGGGTTTGTAGCGTATCAGTATATATATATATATGACTAAACTCTTAGGTTGATGCATATGTTTGTGCGAAATTGTGGGTGCATTCTCATTTTTCCAACAAATCATTTGAAAATTATATATAATAATTTAGTCGAGTTGTTCATCAAAATTAATAATGACATGCATGAGATAGCACAAGATAATAAAAATCAATGAGTATTAAAATATATTTTATAAATGATAAGCAATTTTGAAAAACTAAAACTCATATAAAGAAAAAAAATTAGACAGAAGTTTTTTTTATCATAAATTGATTACAATAAGATAATAAATATATAAAGTAGATTTATAATTAATATAAAACACCAATATTGCTATCAATAATCTGATAACTTAAAAAAAGCATTGTCTTAGCATTTCTCTTAATACATAGTCCATAAACAATCAAACCCAAAATGCACTAAAGCATAAAATTCTATATTAAAAAACATATGAAAAGACCAAAAAAGCTTCCAATACCAAAAGACCTCGAAAGCAATGATTCCACCGAATACCAAAAAGAATTTAACCATAACATAACCAATGATAAAAATATCGGTATCGATGGAAATATCGGTGGAAATATCGACAGAATATCGATATCAATAAAAATTATAGAAATTTCAACTTCTTTTTTTGGAACTTAAAAATTTTATCCACAAATTTCGCTGAAAATTTGGATGTTTTCAACCTTGAACATAACAAGTCCTACAAATTTACCAAAAGGCAAAAAAGATTAAAAATGACAATCATCCAATCCTTCTCAATTTTGATAAAAATTTTCAGCTTTGTTGATGACATTTGAACTTCCAATTTTGTTGTTTTAGTCTTATCACCATTAGCAAGACATATTTCATCCTCACCTACTCTCTTTGCAAAGGCTAAGGCACCCAAAGAGCCGCCTTCATTCTCAGTATCATAATGTAAAAAAACATAATCCTATTAGAAGAATTGACAGATATATTATATAGAGGGTCATCATAAACCTCAAAAACATAGAAAAAAGTTATAGAATAGTTGATACTTTTTTAGAATTATTAGTGACTTTAAAATACTAAAATAATTTTGGACATTGAGAAGTAAATTCCGTAACCTACAAGAATAATAATTATATAATTACTCAAATCAACAACATAGTTAAGGTTATAGAGTACAAAAATGAATATTAAAAAATGAAATTTACACCTGTAGAAGAATCTGGATTCACAAAATGGAAGATTAGATCATAATCTGAAGTCATCAAAACAATTTTGTAACTTGTTTCTTTGTTGTTATTCCTTTCAGTAATTTTATTCATTACAACTTTGAACAAAAATCTCTTCCCCAGAAAAGCATTTAATCTATCATGAAATTTAGTGGCATCTTCTCCCTTAACATGTCACATTTTAAAAAGCTCAGTTGAAAATTTAAAAATTAATGAAGATTAATTGTTATATGTGAGAATTCACTTTAATCTCTTGGTCCCAAAGTTCTGCAACGGTTACACTAAGGAAATTGTAAACAACATTGTTAAAGAAAACAAAGGTCGCATAACCATCTTCATCATCAGCCATGTATAAATGAATCATGTAGCTGAAAAAAAAAAACTTAAATCCAAAATAGAACTGTGTTATACAGAAAACTGACAAAAAGTTTATGGTAAATTACATTAATAAAATAATGTAATACTTTATTTGTGTATCATGCATAATCTTGTCACACTTCTCACACTAAAAGCTTTGGTTATCATGTTCCACTTTCTTATGATATCTTTTGCAAGTATTGTAACACCATTTATGCTTAGTTCTGAAACTTACAACAGAACAAACAATAACACATAATCCAACATAAGCTTGCATTTTGAACAAATTTCAGTAGATAAATAGATAATAGCAAAATTTAAATATGTTATATATATATATATAAATTTATTATATTTGAAAATGTAGGGTTTTTTTTATCTATATTTAAATCTTTTATATTTTAGTATAATTTTAAATATGATCCTCAAATTTTAAAAATTTTAAAAAGTATCTCTGCCGTTAGTCAAATTTTATTAATTTTAACGTTAGAATGGAAAAATAGTTATTTAATGCATTTTTTTATTCTTCTCTCTCCCTTCTTTATCTTCTTCCTCTTTCTTTCTCTCTCTTCATTTTTTTTCTCTTTCACTTTCTTTTTCTCTCCCGTCATTCTTTCTCCCTTAAAAAATTTTTTTGTCTCTCTTCTTTGAGATTTTATTTTCTCTCTCCTCCTTATCAATTTTTTTTTTCTTTTTTCTTTTTCTCTCTTTATCTTCTTTTCATTTTTTTTCTCTTCTTCTTTTCTTCTCACGGAAATACATTTTTTTTTGGGGTTTAATAAACAGGCTAATATCAATTTTTTTAAAAAAATAAAATTGTGGCTCTTTCTCTCTTTGATTTGAAGGGGGAGATTTGCATAGGTTGGGATGTACAGTGGGTGCTTTTGGAGAAAAAAATTTGCTTTGCTGGTAACTAGGTGTCTGGTTAGTGGGAATTTGAAGTATGAGGAGATTGTTGATTTTTATTGGTTGTGTATGTTTACAAAGTATTTTAACATGGCTAGGTTTATCCCCAAAAAAAACAATATAAAAAGTGTTAGGCTTTGAAGTCTATGGTTTTCCGGTGGAAACTAAGTTTGTACGTCTTTATAATGCTAGTATGACAATTTTGGATGTATGTTACTGGAAATGCATAGATGGCTAGTTGGCTTATTTTCTGGGAATAGGATTGTATCAAAATGAGTTGGTAATGTTGACACAGACACAGGTAATGATATTTTTATTTTCATTTTTGTATGTATTTTTTTTTTCCTGATATAAATGAGATTTATATCTTCAGATCATCCATAGTGCATTGGACATTAGAGTATTGAACTCAAATCTTTAACTGCGTTGTAAATTTGTCTAGGACTTAATTTAAGCATTGATAGATTATTGAATAATATTCATATTATATGATATAAAATATTAAAAGGTCAATAACCGAATATGTTTGCTGAGAAACCAAAGGCAGAGGAGAGTGAGGAGGTAGTTACGGGCAAGGATGAAAATATCGGTATCGATGGAAATATCCAACGTTTAAAATACAGAAATACAAATACATATTTGGATATATATATATATATATGTATGTATGTGTGTGTGTGTTATATTTGAAAATTTAGAGTTTTTATCTCTATTTAAAATATTTTGTTAGGATTCAACTTCAATTTTATAGATTTATTAAAATACGCATTTTAACTTTTAAAAAGAGATATAAATTAAAATGAAAAATTTATATATATATATATATATATAAATGTCGAATGAGCGAGAAAAAAAAAAGTATGGGGAAAAATTAGAAGAGATTTCTAAAGGAGTATAGTTTTAATAGATTANGAAGGGAAAAAAAGAAAGAAAAAAAAAACAAAGAAGAAACCCGTGGAGGAGAGAGAAGAGAAACTTTCAAATTTTTTATTTAAAAAAAAATCAATTTAATTTTAGTTAAATAAGAGTATTATTATTTTTTAATAATTTTACATTGTCAAAGTTATTGAATTTTAACGATGTAAAATATATATTTAAAATATACAGAATTTATTTGGTCATAAACAAAAAAAAAAGTGTTAATGAAATAATTTCTAAAATTAAATAAACGCAGAGACACAGAGGCAGGATGGATTCTAAAGTGTTATATTATCTTTTCATTACAAAAGAAAAAAAAGAAAGAATGTTATATGCGTACCAACAGCTAATAAATTCATACCGAAATTTTATTCTGCTGCTCCATTTTTCTGCTCATATGGAAATTTGTCCGAAACGTGTAAAACTATTAGTTATTTGCCTTGCCTTGTAAGAATTAAGTAGTAGGTATCAGGAGGATAGGGCCCAAGTGAAGAGAAGTTGATCCATCAGGCCCAATTCAATAAAATGTGTGGGTTCGCTTATAGCGGTTAGCGATTGGAGTTTCAAAATGCCCAGAAATAGTAAAAATAACTGCCACTCTTTTCCCAGAGAGAGAGAGAGAGAGAGAGAGAGA